>JBAMDN010000156.1:0-45392 GCA_037074945.1 Tetracladium marchalianum
AAGATGACGGCAAAGCTGGTGTTCTTCGGTTCTATTATTCATTCCATCTCAGAAGGTGAAGCAGAGCTCATTAACAATGGTCTGCTCTTGATTTATTCAGACGGACGGATAGCCTCCTTAGAGAAAGGAGTATCGAAAGACAGAATCGCCGAGGTTCTCTCAGAACTTGGACTCAATGAATCTTCTCAAGGAGTGAGATTCCTAAAGAGGGGCGAGTTCTTGATTCCAGGTTTTGTGGATACGCACAATCATGCTCCTCAATGGGGTCAGCGGGGTCTTGGACGAGGCCTTCAAATTCTAGAATGGCTAGACAACATTACATTCCCAAACGAAAGCAAGTTCAAAGACACGAAATATGCCACGAAGATGTATACGTCTTGTGTGGAAGGGTTCATCAAGCAAGGAATCACGACCGCATCATATTACGGCTCGCTTCACGGTCCCGCGACCAAAATCCTCGCGGATATCTGTCACGCCAAAGGCCAGAGGGCTTTCGTAGGGAAATGCAACATGAATCGAAATTCGCCAGATTTTTATCGCGATTCCAGCACGGAGGAGTCATTGCAGGTGACTGAGGATTTTATCCAACACGTTGAACGTCTCGATCCGCGGGGTGAACTGGTGACTCCAATCCTCACACCACGTTTCGCCATCTCCTGCGAACCGGAGTTGCTTGAAGGGCTGGGAAAGATCGCAGCTCAGAAACCACATTTACCAATTCAAACACATTTCAACGAAGCCGAATCTGAGATTGTAGCTACTCTTTCTCTGTTTCCGCAATTTTCAAATGAGGCGGATCTCTACGAACACTTTAGGCTTCTGGGCGAACGATCGATTCTTGCTCACTGCACTCACATGACGGATTATGAGTTTGATCGTTTGAGCGCCTTGAAGTGTGGAGTTGCACATTGCCCTATTGCTAACACGACAGTAGGCGGAGGCTACATGGCGGCTCCCATCCGAGAGTATTTACGGCGCGGTATCAAAGTCGGTCTTGGAACGGACAGTGGCGGAGGATTCTCTGCGTCGATATTAGATGCCATGCGACAAGCATTCATCGTGTCAAATTCTCGCGAAATGATGACCAAGGGTGCGGAGCCTGCGCTGAGTTTGTATGAGTGCTTCTATCTCGCCACACTTGGTGGTGCAAGAGTTTGTGGTCTTGAGAAGAAGATCGGAAATTTTGAGGTAGGGAAACTGTTTGATGCGCTGGTCATCAACACGGTGGATGAGAAGTTCAAGGGCGTCATCACCTACATCGAGGACGAAGATAATTTGCCAACTATCTTTGAGAAGTTCATGATGAGTGGAGATGATCGTAACATTGCTGAAGTCTTCGTGCAAGCAAGGTCTATCAAGACACAATAGAATGAAAACTTCCTCGCATCAGGAGATTACCTGAGCGGTTGCAATCGTATTCTTGTTCGTTCAAAGACTTTTCAAGAAGCCAAATGACATGAATTGGGGAGACAGTGAGATTCGCAATATCCTCCCTATTCTAGTATGCAGCGATGGCTTCGGGTGCTGATACAAGCGTCTTTTCCTCGAGTGAACATCTTCGTCCTGTTTGGGCTTGTTCGAGTACACTTAAAGAGAATCCCAATATGCGAGACCTCGTGGTTACTGATATACCCCAGTCTAGTATCTGATACATCCAAATGTCTCTGTTATGGAAATGGACATTTCAATACCAAAATGTTAAGAGCCCCTCCGCCCCTCATAGTCGCATTTGTAACACTTCATTAATGATGATTCTATTAAGTGGGACTGGACAAATTCTGATTTACTTTATACTAGAGAATATAGCATAATGTATAAGTTCGGTTTTAGAGCAAGTTTCATTGCTTCGTTGTTCATCTCAACAGCTCTCTGCTGATCATATTTCTTCTCACAATCGTCACATAATAACGACCGAGACGAATTCGCTCCTCTCCTTCAGCATGATAAACAACACTATCAACCGAATCCTCATCGGCAAAAATAAAATAAAACGACCAGCGCTGGTGGTTGAATAAGTTGATTAACATCTGTTGATCGATCGTCATTTGAGGAATGCCAATTTTGCCTTCTTTTTGTGCCGGTCGAACTTTGTTCATATCCCATTCGGCAAACATATCTTTTGCCTCTTGATAGATTCCGTCGCCCATGTACGGCTCATCGTCTCCCTCTAATTTGATCTTTTGAAAGCTCCTTATCTGCTCTCATGCCCATTCGTTGTATATGTGCTTGCGTCCTTCACTGTGGCCCCTGCTAGGCGTCCTTGATCCTGAATTATAGGGCAAGACAGAGTTGAAAAATGGTCTCAGCTTGAGGGTCCTTTATCCAGAGCTTTTTGGATATCTTCATCGATAAGTGCCAGGTATTTCTTCCGTCTCGTGTCAGAAGTGTAAGTGCATCTGATAATTGGAAACCCCCATTTCTTCTGTCCTTGTTGCTTGATAAAGCCGCATTTTTGAATAGAATCTGCTGGTATTCTTTCGCTTATCGTCTCAAGTAATGCTCTGAAGACCTGAGTCGCTGATGTTCAAACTTTTTGATCCTGAGATTTGTTGAAGCATTTGCTCAGCGTGATTGTTGCATATGCTCACTCTTGTCGATGGAAATTTTGAAATTGCTTGAGAAACTATTACAAATCCATAAGCAAATGAACCCAAAAAAAGAGATTAAACTAAAGAATTTTTAGCATCTAAGTCACACCAACAACCTGTCATTCAAAACCAACACACATACACACTAACCACGCGCTTTCGTACATTATTGGTTCTGGGCTCAAGTGCACTACGATTCGTTCCTATCCCAAAACAGTCAAAAGAAAAAGCTCGGAGCAAACGAGCAGCAACCTCTTAAGAATGCAACTCGTTTCTCCTTGCCATCAAAAAGGAAAGAAGAAACGAAAGAATGGTGGAATATTCAATCTGAGTGAGGAAGACCTGAAGTCAACGCACTTGACGGTAAGATTTCCTATCATTTCTAGACTTAAAAAGAAGCTCTAGAAGACTTCCACACACTGCAGAATCTCTGCGATGTTTCGAAATCGGAATAAAGCATCCTCACAAATCCACGGTTATGGACTCCCACACTTTGGCATTCGCATCCGTTCTCGTAAGCTTCTCGCAAATAGACCAGTGTATATCGTTTTAATTGGCTTCCAAATAGCTTGAGTGAACTGGACGACATTCTTCAATGTGCAACGAAAACGGTGCTTTGTCCAACCTTTCGTATGTCCTAGAAGGAGGTATTTCAATAGTACCGTGGGGTATCTACGTGCACGTCCTTCAGAATGGTTCAAAGCGGTTTGAGGGAGAACGAAGTCATGTAGGAATTAGTAATTTGATAGAAGAGGCCAATTTTTTCATTTAATCATGTTTGTATCATCATGAATCATTCGAAAACATATGGTAGAGAAATGTACCGAGTGTGGAAAAGTGTGCGGTATTTGGTGTAGACCGTTTTTTACAAGTTGGTTAAATAACGTCACACTAGTTGCAAAATCTATTCCAGAACTCTCTTATCGTCTTCCTATATTGCTACAATGCACGTAAAACTTTGAATATCTTGAAACGCAAAACACTTGAACTGCACTCTCCCTCCAGCTAAGCTCATCATTCAACCCAGCCTAGATCCCATCAACTAATCTCTCCCTCCTTGCCTTCAACTCCTTCACCACCTTTCCTAATTCCCCCTTCATTTTTCTCTCCCCTCTCAATTTACCCCCCTTCTCATTCCCTTTTACACTCTTCTTCGATGACACTACAGCCATTTCCACATCCTTCACCATACTCTCCAAAACCCTATTCACCATGGTAGAAACATCACCAAAAGTCCTCCTGACCAATCTATCGATGTTATCTTCTATTTTTATAGAGATGAGCGGGAAGAGTGCGCCGTTTGTGATGCGCTTTCGAATGATTGATCTTTGGCGCGCTACTTTGCCTGTACCTGTTTATCCGGAGAGAATCGCATCAGTATAAAGAGGTCTTTTTGATAGTGAGGGGCGTGGAAATTATTCTGATACAATGAGAATAGGAGAGTTATCGGCTGTGGGTGGAATGAAGGGGAATGTATGTAGGTGGGAATGGACATGCTAACCACTTTGTGCAGCTGCTTTCCTGTATGCAGGAATCATCTCAGAGACAATATAAGATGAGGCGTTGGGTTCGGATGCATATTTTTTGATAATTCTGGATGATCGTGTTAGTATAGTACTTAAATTTTCAGATCAACTCTGGGTGAGTAGGGAGCGATCGGCATGTATTTCAAGGACCATACTTAATATCGCGCAAAAACTTATGTTGGATCATGTCTAGCTGGAACTTTATGTCCTCCACTCTAAGATCAATCCCATGGATCAAGACAGATGTGAAACCTTGATCTGATGGTAGTAATAGTTAGTGCTGTTCTCCTCTTTTCTGTTTGTTTTGAACTCGAAAATATTCTTCGCTCCAACGTACCCTCCAGGATGACCTGCAACTCTGACAAATTGGTTTCGATAGAGTTAAACAGCTCATTAAAAACATCAGGGATTTCTTCCTCAAGCATGGTCCATTGAAACGATAGTTCCATTCGCATCTTCCAAATGAGTTCGGCATTCCAATTTACGTGACCTCGCTTCGCGGTTTGGTGAACGCCGTTGTTGAGGCACCAGGCGTTGTATTGGCCTATGAAGAGAATTAGTATGATCAGTGAAAAGTAGAAAACTTCATGTGGAATTACTCCAGTGCCACTATATTACGTTAGTCAAAATTGATCATGATGATGGGAATGGGGTTAGGTACAGAGTCCCAGCCCTGACTTCTCACTTCTGCTGCACCTTCCCAGGAGTCACCGAGTTGCTCTTTTTTATTCAATTAGTATGCTTTTTCTTTCAATTTGAGAGCTATACGTACCGAGATACACAGAAAGAACCTCCTGAATAGTGCTCTTAAATTCCCTGCGAGACTTCCTGATAGTGTCACATGTCTTCCATCGTTAGCTTCTCCAAGTAAGTTTGAGACAAGCAACGCACCTTTTTTGTAGTAATTTGCAAGGCGTCACGGGTAGATTTAGAGCGTTCCCGACGATCCACTTGCGAAACAGGCACAGGTGGGGGCACGCTCGCCCAAAGTTCCACAGAATTGAGTAAACTAGACAGTGTCGATTGCAGGAAGTGTTTTGCTTTCAACAGTTGCGCTTCTGCAGTAATTTTGTAACAGAAGCGGCGAAGGTCGGGAATACCACTGACACCAACCATGTCACAATCACCTTTTCGTGAGTACTTCTCGTAAATCGTGTTGGAAACGCAAAAGACTTCCAGTTCGCCGCCAGGAACTTTTGAGGAATATGCCTTCTGAAGACCTTCCTTAACATGTCTGTTTCGCGCGTCGATAAGGAGGACTTCTCGTCTACGGACGGCCATATTAGCTGAGTCTATGTAGATAAATTTCTTCAAGTATGTAGGAACATACTCTCTTTTCCAAAATTTCTTATCCAGTTTATCGTTTCTCTTCTTAGCAGACTCGATTCCTCGATCGATTTCATCCATACTTGATGGGGGTATTTTTTTGTTGACACCCACAAATTCTTTTCTTGCAGTTTTTATATTGATGTCCTGCCACGTATCAGTATTTCAAAATTACTGTCGTTGGTAAAATGTGTGTGATTGTACTTCCGACTTGGTGCAGACAACTGCCAAATTCAAACTCTTCCCGCCCGACTCTTCCCACTCGACGGGTGCATGGCGAGCCAGAATACTGTAGAGAGATGATTTGAGAGATTGATCTGTGATCGCTCTCGATATCTTTGCAACGACAAAGATATTATCACATTTCATGAGGTATTTCTGTGTCGCGCGTACTCTTGCTAAGTTGGTGTCTTGCAAGCCTGTTGTGGGAAGAAAACATCAATATCCAGTGCTATTTGATTGGAATAAGAACATACCAGGGAGATCCGCAAGAATGATGCCATTCTTCAAGACTTGGGAATCTAAATAAACTCTTAAATTGTAAATTTAGTCATTTGCATCGCAACGATTCCAGGGAGGCTTATAACTTACCGAATTATTTTTGTAAATGGCCAAAACCTATCCTGCATGAACACGCTCGTCAACTCGCAACACTCATCTGCGGTCTCCGCCGCTGCCTTCCAGACTCCAAACCCGCTACCACTCGGCCACTCAATTTCATTCGCCCACTGAACAAGCTGAATTGTTGCTCTCTCCAACCCGCCATCGCTCATATCAGTCAACAAACACGTGCTGAAACCTCTCTGGTGTTTAAATCCAGCTTCCAACGCTGACCACGCCTGTTCGGATTCTCTCTGATACCTCGCGTATTCTTTGGAATCGACTGTATCTTCTTCAATCTCAGGCAGGAAGATCTGGCGATAGTTCCAGAGAAGTTCCTTGATTAGATCCTCGATTTTGGGTTTTGATAAGTATTCTGCTTCAATCGTAATAGGACTTGTGTGTTCGTTTGTCTTTTGGCGGTATTCAGTCACGACTGATGTACATGCTGCACCGATATCCCCCTGTTTTCTGTTAGCCAGAAACAACAACAAAAAAACAAAAAGAACACGTTCAGTTGGAAGACAAAAAGATTATCCACGTACTGTTTTGGCAATATCTGGGAAATGAAGTAAAGAGTTGATGAGACTACTTTTTCCTGCAAAACATTAGCCTGAGTAGCCACATATTGAGACGGCAACAATTACCTTCTCCAGAGTCCCCAAGGACTGCAATGGTTCTCGTGTCGGAACTTTCAAAATTTGCCAAATTCTTGGCTTCGTTGTGCAACCTCACTAAAAAGTCTGGAAGTTCTGAAGAACCAGCTAGATTCTCAATTGCTGTGGTAATCTTGGATGCAATTTCCAATCCACCATTCAAGGTGTTCTGAAAAGCCGAAGAGAAGAACTGTTCTTCGGGAGCTTCTTCATCTCGCACATCGTAAGGCTGTACTGGAATATCGTCATAACTGATCACAGAGGTATCGGAAGTTCTTCTTTGATGCGAACCGGTTGGGCTTGGATTTAAACTCAACTCCGAAAGAGATTGTCGAGGGGTTGTTGGTCTCCAGGGAGAAGGATCGATGGTATCGTCGATAGGATCTATGTCATCTTCAACAATAATAGGGATGCTCTGCGAAAAGAGACTGCTCTCGTCAAAGACCACGATCTTTTCATCTGAGTACATCGTGTTCAGAGGCTGTAGGATCTCGTGATCTTGTGTCGCTACCTCTGGTGGTGAGAAGGTATAGCTCGAGTCAAGTGAGGAATGTTGGGACCATGGAACAGGCTTTGTTTTTGGTTCAGTGGCTATTGTTGCATCTTTCAAGGACAGAACCGATTTGCCTTTCTCTTGTGGCGATGGCGAAGTATGCTGCGACGAAGGACTGGAATTTCCTTCTTCTTTCGAAGCTGATGTTGCTTCTCCCAAACGCGAAACAGCCTTCTGGCCTTTCCCTTTCTGCTCAGTAGATGGCGAGGAATCTGCCACCCTCATTGCAGCCTTCCCCTTCCCTTTCTTTTCAAATTCTACCTCTTCCCACTTCGGCAACGGCATTCCTTCCCGCTGACGAAAGGGCGTTCCGATGTAAGCGCTCCTCGCAGCATCCGCATCCGCAACAAGAGCTTCTGATTTCTCATCATCTACACTCGTCTTTTTACTTTGCCCAGAAGAGCTTGAAGACGAATGCAAAAAAGATCCAAAAGTATTCGGCCCAGTCCATATATCGTCATTTCTTCTCTTCGTGGATTTACTAGGGTTGGCAATACTATAGCTGGGGCTTTGGCTTCTGGGTCTGAATGGAAGCCATTCAGTAGAGAGTGTGGACGAGGACATTTTTTGGTTACTTTGATCTGGGTTTCTTGGAATCAAATAACTCGTGGGTAGATTGATCAAATGAATAATCCTAATGTGCGAGTGGTTTTGTGGTGATTTGGTTCGATGTTGGGCGTGGGTTTATTGCGAACCTAAGAAGGCCATGAGATTTCTGGTACCTCAACGAAATGGTTAAATTGGACAAATGTATGATGATAAATGAGCAGAGAGAAACGGACCGAAGGGTTTCTTGCACTACATAAATACTTTATTTCTTCCTCCCATACCTTAGATAACCATCTGATGAAGCAGATACATCCAGAAGGTCGCCAAGCGCAGCCCTCCAAACACCAAACCCTCGCCTCTCCCATACTGCAACTTAAAACACCAACATATGGAGTACAGCTAGTAAGGCAGCAGCAGCAGAAAAATTTCAGAATACACGAAACGTATCAAGGCGCTTACGATACTACCGCATGATATATAAAAATTCGGGGTACGTGATGCATGATTGTTGTGGTTGATAGCGAGATAGGATGTTGGTTTGTTGATTTAGCAAGAAAGTTGTATGGAGGTTTCGCGCCCTTGAACGATGTTGGTACAGATGTATAGCCTCTTCCCACTTGGGAGGGCGCTTAACATTTGTAAGAGCTGGGGCCGTGACTCGTGGGCCCCTTTTGCCAAGTTGACCCTCCCCCTCATTTCACTCCCTCCACTTGAATACTTCATGAAAATTCAACACTCAACTAAATTAAATTAATATTCGACATGAATAAAGCTATTGTGACCCCCTCCCCGACGTATAAGTCTGGCTATGTTCGGCTAACTCCGAAGCGTAAGCGCGTCCGACAAGCTCGAACCGATGGATTATCATAGAAGCAGATCCACGAAGAACTCGCCGTCCTTAAATCGAGCGCACAGAGGATTTATAAGGCCGATTCAAGTCGGACCACTCGTAAAGGAGGCTCTTTTAAAAATAGAATACTGTTGAGACGAATAATTTAGCAAATCCTACGGTTCGTCTATAGTGGTTACGCTAGCCGTTGGCTATCTTTTTATCAGATCCGCTCGACACTAAAAGTCCCTTGTTCGGCGCGTATAATTCGTCGAGAACTTCGTCGCGCCGGCTATCGACGTTATATTACGTGTCCTCGACCGTTTACTACACGTATATAAGCGAAGAAGAGCGTCGACTTTACCTTAAGAAACCGGTATTAGGGAACTTCCGACTACGCTACGACGAAGGTAAGAGGAGGGGATTAGAGGAAGGTGTTAAAATAACGAGCCTTCGGCCGATGTTTGGCAAGCTCTATGTAGCAGCGCAGCTCACCATGAAAATGCAGAGCGCTGCCGCTTCCTGTCTTGTAAGAGGCAGCACTCGTAGATAGAAGTGAAAGCTTCTCATCCTCTGATAGGAAGCTCTTCAGTCAATATGATTCCTCTTCTGCCACTGCAAGATTTCTTATTCTAAAAAGAGTGTTCGTTATGATTTAGGGTTTGATCGGTTAGAATTAGAAATCACCTCTGTCTTTCTTAAAAAACTACCTAGCCATTGAGGAGTTTCGTTAGTAGTATACCGAGATAATATATTAAAGCCTGCTAAAATAACAAATCCTGTATGGTAGTGGAAGTGGTGGAATCAGATACTCTGAAGGAATAGAGTGGGGTGCCTCGGGTGGACAGAAGGGGGATGCACGAAATGCAGGTGGTACTGCAGCAGTAGCTAGAAAGCGAGAAATGCCAGGAGTGAAGATGCGCGCCCTTCTAAGGAAAACCTATCCGACGCTATATACACAATCCGGAACAATGTTCCCCCTGCTCCGAAGAGCCTCATCCCCACCGCCAAGTCAGCGTCCAAGCCAACTCCGTCACAATACATTGAGGAGTAGAAAGGAGGAGTGGTACAGACCACTACTCTCCCCACGGTTTAGAGTGTAGCGTGGCCAGGCTGGCACGACCATTTTCACATACAATCTACCCTGTCAAACCCTTGCCACGCCATAGAGTAATTAGGAGGGGGGAAGAGTACTGAGAACTCTTTTCTACTGAGACCGAGTCACGTGTTATTCACCTAACTCTTCCGATTGACGATTCTTCTAACTTAATAATATAGGGTAAGTTCTTTGATTCTTCTTTTATCTACCGCTAGACTTTTTCGATCGTATTTAAATCAAGTAAAGAAGGAGGCTACTTAAACCCCCGGATAAAGTACTAGAGCTTAGGTCGAGCTTCCCTGACGTGTATCTTTACACCGTCCTCTCCTTTTAGTTATAATGACCAGATTAGTCATCTCGCTTCAGGAGGCCGCCCACAAGTAATTGCCCGCGATCTTACCATACCAAAATAGAAGGCTCAAATTGCGCTGAGTTAGTGAAGGAAAGAAACAATTGAGACTCATCAAATTGAAATGGTAGGATTTTGTTGCGATTGTCGCATATTATTTGCATGCGTTTCCCAGGCCAAAACCCTCTATTTTATTCAAACCGCAATTCGCTGCACTGCTTTACTCCATATCTCTCTGAGACCCTCTAAAACGCCCATTCCCGATCCCAATGTCATAACCCTTCATGAATCCCACACCGGTCCAAAAGCCGGCACACCTCTACACTCCAACTCATATACAACCCACTTCGTAACCTCCTTATTACTCACACAAAAAACGGCCTCCGCCCCCTCCTCTCTATACAACGCATACGCCAACCTGACCAAATCCTTGCGGCCAACTTTATGCGTATCGATAATGACCGCGTCCGGATCAACATCCAACACACGGTCACAAATCTCGTCGCCAAAGGTATCGCGTGGTTCTGGCGCGGACCAGAGAACTCGACAGCGTGTTGAAGGGATGTTGGTCATGGTTCCGAGACAAGGACCGATTCCTGAGCCAGTCGTCACGACGATGACTTTGCGGAATAATTGCGCCATGCAGAGGACTCCTACGGTGGGAAGACCGCGTGTGTAGTACCATTTCTTGGGATTGTTGATGGCTCTTCGAGTCCAGTCTCCGGCGTTGGAGACGATCAAAGAGCTGCCGTTTCCGTCTGGGGCTGGTATGCAAGCGAATGAGTGCCATTCTTTTAAAGGAGCGTCAGCAATTCGATAGACAACGCAGTTGTTTACTTTCTCAGGTAAGTGAAGTCGGATGGCATGTACACCGACACCTAATCTCTCAGGCTCGATTTTAAGTCTTCGGAGCCTCATCCAGGGTAGAGCTACGTGGAAAGAGGTGATAACCAGCATCCAGAAAGCAGGTAATTTGTGAAGTTCAGCTCCTGGTGAGACGGGGCCAGACTGATGTCCCAAAGCACGAGTGAATAGCCAAAGTTCTGGGAAAAAAGTGGCGAGACATATCCATCCTCCAAAACGGTGGATAACCTCGAACGTGTTGTGTGAGCGAGCTCGAATAAGAGGATATGCCGCTATTACCATTGACCAGAGCATGCCAGCTACAACAAAGGAGCATAGAATGATGTATGGATCCGCTATCCTCACGGTATGGAATTCCCAGCTGAGAAGTGCTGCGATCATTGTGAACCAAATCACGGAGCACATTGCCGCACCACTGTGAAGACCACCATATTCATATATCTTAGCCATCGACCGCCGGATTCGTAACGGAGTTGCGAAGGGGATAAGCCAGCAGATTTTGAAGAGCATGTTAAGAATATAGTCTTGTCGTATAAGGACTGCTATTAGCATGTTGAATGATGCTGCGGTGGACATATCGACCAGGAGCGGGGAATAGTATGACCTCCGCTTCATTGTCAGAATCTTATGACCGTGCCAGATATTGACTATGAATACTGAAAGGAATATTCGCCGATATACTCCAAAGACTGTCCATCGTGTAAACTGGAGGAGGTAGTTGCGTCGAGGTAAGGGATGTGATTCGGGCAGTCGCTCAACTTCGGCAATGCTGGGGGAGTCTTCGTCATCGTTTAAGTCGTCCTTGTCGAAGAAAGGCTCAATTTCTTCGGTTTCTTCCCGTTTTAATGATTCCATCTCCATTTCTCTCGCCCCCGCGTAATTGAAAAGACCTCCCATAATGTGCCAGTGCTCCTTTCCTTATGCGCTCTCCCTCTTGCCCTTTGGTCTAGAGTGCTCGCTGTATTACTCGGTTGCGCGAACCCCAGGACTCCGTTCGCAGATTGACTCCCGAATCCGAAAACCCAAGATTCGTTTCTCCAATTCCAGATGACCCCAAAATCGAGCGATCATTCCACATGCAATACCACTTGGATGCCGATGATAGTTCTCTTCCAATGTGAGATTATGCTCCCAAACGAACCACCAACCACACCTGACGAAATGAGAGTGGGATAAGAATAATAGGACAAACCAAGATAGAATAAGAAAGAGAAAGAAGAAGAAGACCGAAAGTGAGCTGTTGTTGATCGCGACGTATTCGAGGTGACGCGGGCCGGACCCCTGGAAAATCGATATCCAGCCGCAATTCACTAGTCGCAGTCCATTTTGGTCCAGGTCCAGCTAAGGACTACTAGGGCGAGTCTGGATTGCCTTCGTCTCGGACTACGAGATGGAAGGAAAAAAGGATGTACAGATCTTGTACAAGAAGATCCCTTCACCTAAGATGATGTTTTGGAAGGGTACGGGCATCGTGCAGATGAAGAAGAAGGTGGAAGTCAGACTTAGTTGAGATGACAAGAAGATCCCCAGGGTCCGTCCCTACCAATGGCAGAACTCCACCGCTTTTGGGGGAAAGGCTGTGAAGCTTTTTGATAGCCTTGCGCTAATGAAAAGGCCTCCACCGTATGCTAGGCCTCATCTCATTGCAGAATTGAATAGAATCACAGATGCCCATCTAATTCTTTGACAGTGGAAACAAACCCAGAAAGCTAGTGTAGACAAATAGCTAGTCAGTCATTGACAATCAACGGTAATCAAGTAGACGGCGACTGGCTCTCTCCAGTATCGCATGTTGGGTGAGTAATGGACCATCATTGATTGGTGCACAAAAGCACGCTAAATCGAATGGTCCCATTTTTACAATGAGTTTGCCTCCGTCATGCGAGGCTGAAGAACTACAAAAGGACGAGGCCGGCCGTGTTGAACATTCTTTCAAATCATTTCAATATCGCACTCACTCAAACGACAACTCTCACAACAACTCTCACCATACAATTTCACTCAAACTTCTCTCTTGAGACCAAAACTCCAACAAACATCCAAAATGCCTGTCCCAACTACCTGCTGTGGAAAGAACGGCGAGGCACAAGGCTGTGCCTGGTACGTCATGCCCTTTCCCTCGATTGAAGACTCAAGACTAACATGCCTTCTCTTTCAGCGCTGCTCAAGCAACTTGCTCTTGCGGTCAGAAGTCGGCTCTCGCCTGCACTTGTGAGAAGGCTTCTACTGAGAACACCATTGTTGGTGCTCGCTGCTCATGCCGTACGTTTGCCCGTCCTCTCTCCTCTCCCTCTCTTCGGCAACCATATTACTCTCTTGAACAACCATATTACATCCATTCGGCACGACATGCCAACATATTCATTTGGACTAGTAGCTAACATCGTTGTTATCAGGTGCCCGAAAGGCTGGTGAGTGTACTTGCGACCGAGCTGCTACTGAGAACACCGCTCCAAGTGGTTCATCTTGCGCTTGCGGAGCTCGTCCTGTTGGTATGTGTTTCTATCCCTAGATTTCAGTCTTCTCTCAGTCATTACAGGGAAAGCTAATACACGCACAGATGCTTGCACCTGCGAGAACGCTTCAGACGGTGGACTCCTCCCAACCGAGACCGATTTCACCACCAAGGCATAAATCACGCGCAACTGTACATTACAATACACCTTTCATTTTCTCAATCAACATTCATGGGCGGGCGGCATAAATGGGTTTGAGATATCAAAGCTTGGGAGTTTGGGGAGGCGTTATATGAGAAACACTGCGGTCGTTTTCGACCTGGGTACTTTACTGGCATCGTTTAAATCTCGTGACTGAACGAGTACCTTGACTTTTGCCAGAGCAAAAAATGAAGATCCAATTTGAAAATCACTGTACTTCATTCTTGAATAACCAATCTTACATGGGCGAAACCCCGCGACTTATGTCTTGGCTTTCTATTATTACACGTATTCTTGGTTTGTGGTGTGTCCACTCGCCCGTCGTAATGATGCGATGGACAGTGGTGAAGCTTGGTGACCTCTCACGCATAGCGTTGAGAAATGGATAAGAAAAGAGGCTGCTGATGGTTGACTTGGGGTGGATGAATTAGCAATTTACATATTCTAGCTCTTGGATTCCGTGCCCTTGGTATCAAAACTATATGTGACTACAAACTACCGTTTTACCCATCTTTACATGCTGGAGAAGAGATTACCTTTTGATCCCGCTCCTTCAGATATATATCCCGCCAGCACCCTCTTTCTCTCTATCCTACAAATCTATACACAACCACCCCATTCCAAACGGATCGTCTCTCTG
Source organism: Tetracladium marchalianum (assembly GCA_037074945.1). Taxonomy (NCBI): domain Eukaryota; kingdom Fungi; phylum Ascomycota; class Leotiomycetes; order Helotiales; genus Tetracladium; species Tetracladium marchalianum. The sequence continues at coordinate 14,237 of JBAMDN010000156.1, forward strand.
TTTCTATACCCCCCCAATCCCATCTCTCATCATCTATCCTCTCCCCTATTCCATATCCCATCCCATCCCTCCATCCCTACCCACTACTCAAGCGCCAAACTTCGACTCCTTATAAGGGTACCTAACCTCATCATCCTTCCTATACCACAACTGCTTCTTCTTCTTTGTCGGCACATGTTCGACCCAGATCTGCTTCGCATTTTCCTTCATGAACTTCCTGATGAACCTTGGATCCCACAACTCACTCGCCACGCCTAGGTCCTTACAACATCGCATCATCGCATTCGATTTACACCCCTCTGTCGCTGTTGGAATGCCTTCGGGCGAGAAGTAATCTTGTTCGCCGCGGGCGACGGAAACTAATCTATATCGAGAATACACATTAGCCTTTACTTCCACTTATCTACGCCCGTATCCTTGAACCCAGGACAGAAAAGAAGAAGACAAAGAGACTAACCGTCCATGTGCAACCAAAGCATACTCCCTCGTGACACTCCTCGCCGTAACGATCGTCTCTCCCCTCGGCGCAAGTCCCCACCCACCCGGTCCAAACGCCTTATTCAAAATCCGTCTGTACTTAATCTCAGGCAGATACACAATCCCATCTGGTTTTACCTCCACGTCATCCGGGTGAAGTGGCGCGAGCAGGACGTCTGCGGCTTCTTTGCTAAAGGGCTGAGAGGAGAGGCCATGGAAGGAGCGCGTCCAGTCGACTTGACCGCTATTGGCGTTGCTGCCTTCGTCGAGGATGAGAGGGTCATCGGAGAGGCCGGAGGTGAAGTCTGTGAGGGGCGATTGGGAATCGATCGATGCTGTGGTGCGTGGTGTGGTCGGGGAGGCGGCTTTAGGTTTAGGGGTGGAGGTGGGTTTGGTGTAGGTTGTTGATGGCGAGGGTGTTGGTGATGATTTTGCGGTGTTTGCGACTCCTATCGCGGAGCGGTAATTAGATGAAGATATTGAGCGGGTGGTCCATCTTGATGAGTTAGGGAAGGCAGAGCGGGCGGCTCTGGATATCAAGGTCGCCATGGTATGTGGTGGTGGTGGTGGTCTGTCAAGGTGGTTGTGATGTCGTTGTGATTTAGATCGAGTCGCGACATGAATGAGGTTGACGCGCCACTCGGACTGCCAATGTAGAAATTACAACACCACGAAGATTTTTTGGAAAGAGATTATGTACAATGTTTATTATGGGTAATTGAGTAGAATTGACCATGTTAACACATAATTTACAAAGAATTGACAGAACCCCTGATCTCAGCAGATATCATACACTGAGCTTCGCTTTATATGCCCATCCCCCTCCTCTTCTCAGGCATCTTTCATCTCAGTCCTCTTATCATTCTGCTGTGCCTTCCAGCATTTCCTAAAATTCTCCAGCTATCGTGTTTCGCAACGAAGATTAGCAATCGTTGCTTGACGATCGATAAATAAATAGCTCAAAGTACACCTCCCATCTTTCAAATCGAAAGGTTTTTCTCCTTACCTCGGCGCTGCACAATCTCCAATCCTTCTTCTCATAGTAACAATCATTCATCTTTGTATTCTCCGCTGTGACGAGAAAGCGAAATCAACTTCTTACTTCTCTCACGGATAATCGATTGAAGGAGATATCATCTCACCAGCACATCCCGTACTGAAAATCCTCTTGTCCCTGTGGTGCCAAAAAGGATAAGTGTTGGGACTAGCCAGGTCGTTGGGGGCATTCCGATCGGAATCCAAACAGCAGGGCGCACTCACCACTCATCCGGCTCATCATCTTCTCCCACAGCGTCCTCTTCATTCTTCATCTCACTCTCAGATTTCACCACCTCCTTTTCCGGCGTCGATTGAGAAGCGCCCATTTCGACTTGGTCGTGGCAATTTCGTGTATGTGGGTCGTTGTAAGAAGGAAAAGTGAAAGGTCTTACGATTCGCAGGAGAGATGCCGTCGACAAAGATGAACGTGCTGGTTTATTCCGGTATTTGATTTCCCAACCACACCACTCACTCACTCACTCACCCACTCTCCCTAATTTACAAAATGCTGACTCTGAAAATGTGATTTAAGGTAATGGAAGTACAACAGAATCGGTTCGTCACTGTCTATACACACTGAGAAGACTGCTCTCTCCCAACTACGCTGTCATCCCCGTGACCGACTCAATTATCATCAAAGAACCATGGACGCCCTCATGCGCGCTGCTGGTCTTCCCAGGCGGTGCAGACATGGGCTATTGTCGCTCTCTGAATGGTGAGGGAACTCGTCGTATCGACATGTATGTCCGACGAGGTGGTGCGTTTATTGGATTTTGCGCTGGTGGCTACTTTGGAAGCGCAAGATGTGAGTTTGAGGTTGGCAATAGACCGATGGAGGTTGTTGGGCCTCGTGAGCTGGGTTTCTTTCCGGGAACTTGTCGGGGTTGTGCTTTCAAGGGCTTTGTTTATCATAGTGAGGCTGGTGCGAAGGCTGTGGAGGTGAAGGTTGAGAAGGAGGGGTTTGTTGGTGAGGTTGTTCCAGAGGGATTTAGAACTTATTATAATGGTGGTGGTATTTTTGTTGACGCTGAAAAGTATAAGGATAAAGGTGTTGAAGTTTTGGCCAAGTACACTGAGCCATTGGATGTCGAAGGAGGTACAGCAGCAGTTGTTTATTGTAAAGTTGGTGAAGGAGGGGTGTTGTTGACTGGACCACATCCTGAGTATGTCTTCCCATATATCTCTATTTCTGTGCCTAATAACTATCCAGATTTGCCGCTGTCAATCTCAATCCAAACGCCAATGGCCCCAACTATCCAGAAATAGTCAAACGCCTTGAAGAAGACGACGAAGCAAGAGTCAACTTCCTCAAAGCATGTCTCTCAAAACTTGGCCTAACCATCAGCCAAAACACATCCTCGGTACCATCCCTTTCCCGACTACATCTCTCATCTCTTCATCATTTCTTGGTTCCAGAATTACTCGTTTCTTGGGAAGATCTTATCACGGTAGAGGATGGGGAAGAGTATATCAAGGGCGAAAATGATACTTTTCACCTCGAGAAGCAAAGCTCTCGTTGGTCTTTCAACACGCTCAATACTCTCGCTAAATCGCTCAGTTTGGCTTCGAGCGGATCAAAAGTAGATGGATTGGACGGGACTGACCATGGTGACTCGAGAGATAGATTAGTCGATTATAATGCTATCACGAAACGTCTCATTCCGCATGAGATACAATGGCCCGGAACGAAAGAGACGCCTTGTTTCAACCATTACTCTTACTACGCAAATCTCAAGAAGTACCAAGAAGAGTCGAACGGAGAGGCCGAGGAGTTTGGCAAATACCTCCTTTACGGAGAGGTTGTCACAAGCACCAACACCTTGCTTGAAAAGTATGTTCCACTTCTGTCCTTTTCCAATTTATACTGATCTCGGTAGAAATTCAACCCTGCTCTCAAAACTCCCACCAGGTTTCACTCTCACAGCTACCACCCAAGTCGCTGGCCGCGGTAGAGGTTCAAATGTCTGGGTCTCACCACCAGGCTGCCTCATTTTCTCAAACACTATCAAGCATCCCATGGAACTGAGCAACTCGGCACCAGTAGTATTCGTCCAATACCTCGCCGCCATCGCCATAGTGTTAGGAATTCAATCCTACGATAACGGCTATGAAAACATCCCTGTAAAACTCAAATGGCCAAATGATATCTGTAGGTCCCTCCATCCCTCATTCCTCATTTCTCAATGAGCCCGATCAAGCTCCACTAACTCTACATAGACGCCCGCGACCCCACTAAACCCAACCAAAAATCCTTCGTCAAGCTCGGCGGCATCCTCGTCAACTCTTCCTACTCCGGCACATCCTACGATCTCGTCGTCGGCATCGGCGTCAACACCTCCAACCCGGCTCCCACAATCTCCCTCAACGATCTTCTCCCCTCTCATCTCCCGCCCTTCACGCTCGAAAAACTACTCGCGCGCATCCTCACCTGTTTCGAAGTCATCTACAATGATTTCTGCCGCACGGGATTTGATGAAAAGTTGGAGAAACTGTATTATAAGCATTGGTTGCATACGGATCAGATCGTGACCTTGGAGATGGAGGGTGGCGTGAGGGCGAAGGTTAAAGGGATTACTAGGAATTGGGGCTTGTTGAAGGTCGAAGAGTTAGGGTGGGAGGATAGACCCACTGGAAAGGTGTGGGAGTTGCAAAGTGATAGTAATAGTTTTGATTTCTTTAAGGGGTTGTTGAGGACGAAGACCTAGGTAGATGTGTCTGTCGTACCTATATGGTGGAAATAGACATTGAGATAGACAAAAAATAGAGTCATTTTGTTCGTTTAGGTTGTGGTAAGTTTTGTAAATGTGGTTGTGTGGAATTAGGTAGGTATTCAATTTCTAGAAGTCTTTTTGCGAGTTTCATAAGCGATCAAATTTTGCAATATTGTATCTCACTAGATGAACACAGGAGGTTTTGAAGGAACAACTGTTCAATATACTCTCAAATTGAGGATTTTTTCAAGTAAGTCTTTGCTCTACCATCAAATCCGGATAGGCTCACATCAGAAACAATCTGCTACGCCTTCCCACCGCCAATCTAGAAGTTTGCAAACCGTCTCGCTAATCATGTCCATCAGAGAACCCCATTGCTCCTCGAAAAATGACAGTCATGGATCATTCTATATTCTCTCTGCCTGTCTGCCTCGGATCTAATTAGCATCGTTTCCCTCTCCATCCTTCTCAGCTGCTCCAGCGGTATTACCTAGTGCAGAAGAATAATCAGATGAAGGTTCTATAGTCTTGGACTTAACACGCAGACCACCACCCAAACCACCCTGATCAGCAATAGCACCACGTCTACCCAAGCCCACCTTAAGACGTCTCCTACAATCAAGAACCCCACGTCTTCCCAATCCATCAACCTCACGTGCACGACGAGTTTGGCTCTTACCTCGATCAGCATATTCACTAGATTCGCTAGCAGCAGCAGTAGCATCATCACTTTGCTTTCCCAATTGAGCTTGCTTCTCGTGTCGATGGTGCTGCTTAAATTCACGACGATAAAGTGCTTGCTCAGTATCCTCCACTTCGCGCTGGACTTCTCGGTTGAAATTCTCGAGGATGGCTTCGTTCAGCATCTTATAGCTGTATTGGAATTCAGGTAACATACCGTTATGACGGTCTTGGCGGGATTGGCGTGGGTTAGAGGTGTGAGAGTTGAGGATGGTGTTTTGGGTCGTGCCTGTAGTGGAAGAAGGAGCTTGAACCATGACCGAGGAAGTTTGAGCTCCTTGCCAGTGATCAAGGTGTTGGGAGGGTTGGGTCGAGAGGGTAGAGGTCTGAGAAACCATGAGATCAACAGGGCCGGATCCTGGAGAAACGGGGGTGTTGTCCGGTACGGTAGGTCCATTGGATTGGCCTGGAGATTCCTTTGAGGGGTTGGTGTTAGAGAGGAGTGGTGAAAGTGGGAGATCAATGGAAGACAGAAAAGAGGGGTGAAGGCGAAGGAAGAAAGTAGGAGAGGGATTTTGTACTTGTCCGAGGTCCATCTCATCGATAGCAAGATTTGCCATGACTCCAACTTCTTGATCGGCTCCGAGCTTGAAATTGCCGTCTTCGACCTTAGCTGGGCTTGCGATGTCCTGGTCGGTCATCATCTCACTGGTGAGGAGAGGGTATTTGATGTCGTCGCCAGCCATCGTGAATGATCGTGAATGTCGACGTTCAATTGCAGGGTGTGGAAGTTTGACAATGTCGCAGGTAGATCGACGCCCAAGAAAAAGTTATCGAGGGTGTTAAAGGAAAAGTTTTTGTCGCGTCGGCGATGTTCTGATGATGAACGTGTAGCCTCGTGGTTGAGAAGAAGTGGGTCCACATTCGCTTAAAATGGTAAACAAAGTGAATTCCTGGTCGACAGTGAGGTGAACGCTTGTTTGTTTGCTCTCACTTTATATGTGGATTCAAATTTGACTAAATTTATTAGGGGTCTGTCGTCACTGCAATGCTTTTCTGTCTGATACTTGATTATTTTGTTGTTATGTTCCATTTCACAGTTTTAGTAGCGCAGGGGGGGAGAGTGTGAAAAACTGTACTACAAAAGCCCAGACTCCACTAGTTCATATATTCATTTAAGTCGTCGTAGAATTAAGTGTGTACTCTCCGCGATATTTATGCTTCTCTCATCTCGTAAGAAAGAATAAAAAATTTAAGGGTTGAGTGTTTACCCCGCCGCTCGAAATTTCCAAGTCGCACAATCTCGCATTCGCATTTTGATGTTAGCCCAACATCCCCCAATTGTGCTGATTACATATTATCTCTTTGCGTCCCTCAGACTTATATGAATTGGATTTCGAGTAATCCAGGATTCCGCTTGCCCACTTCTCTATCCGTCAATCTTGCGCCAAGTCTTCGAGCCTCACTTCACCACAGTCTACTGTTTCCGTTAACTTGCGTGGACATGATGATGACAGAAGAGAGTTTACGATAGACCTACCGATACTTCAGGAGAGACATAATTGTGATTGTTTTCAAAATCTAGATTGAGTAGGAACTGGATGGCAGAAAGCCCCAAATTAGCTTGGTTTTCGTCCCAATTGATCTCAAATGGTCCCATGCCATCACTTCAATCTTCGATGTCCTTTCGCATAATGTTAATAACAGTCGTCCACAGCTCATCTGAAAACTCTCTGAACGATCATCAGCTTCTCATTGCGCTTGTGATTGCGGCAGGCAAGCGAAGAGGACGGACAAAAAGTATGACGAAGGAGTGAGGAGACAATTATGATGAAGGCCTGAGCAAAGTACACGATAGACGAGGAGCTGTCACTCTCGGTTGTGATTGTCAAAGTCTTAAGGAAGCATGTGACGTGAACTTTACATCTCCCATGTCTTACGGCAGAACCCATTGCAGGGAAGTGCTGAACAATTGTTCACAACTATTCGATACATCTGGGGATCCTAACAGACAGAATCTTGTTCTGCACGTGTTGTCCGAATATCCTGTATCATATTTCAGGATGTATACCACTGGACTCTTTCGCTTAATACCCCTTCTTCCTCGACACCAAATTAATCAAACCCTTCCCTTTCTCAAGGTTCACCAAATTCTCCTCCAAAATCGCAAAACTTCTCTCAGCATACGTCGTCCCCAAACCACTCACATGCGGCGTAATCGTCACATTCTCCAAATCCCACAACTCACTCTCCGCAGGCAGCGGTTCTGGTTCTGTAACATCCAACGCCGCACCTCTCAACTCACCTTTCTTGATCGATGCCACAAGATCATCCGTCTTGATGATCGCTCCGCGTGCGATGTTGACGACGTAAGCCTTGCGTTTGCTGAGGATGGTGAATTCTTCCGCAGCAAGGGCATGACGGGTCTCTGGGGTGAGTGGAACGGCGATGAGGAGGACGTCGATGTCTTGTTTGAGGAAGTTTTGGAGGGATTCTTTGTCCGTGCCAGAGTACCATGCGCTGGGAATGCTGCCGTCGAGATCGCCGGTGCCGGGGACGACGTAGCCGTGGTCTTTTTTGCTTTCTGGTGTTGTGCGAGGTGTTGCTGTGTAGGCAATCACGTCCATTCCGAGGGCTTTGGCAACACGTGCGGCTGAGTCTTTTGTCAGTGATGGTTTTAATGTTGATATAGTAGAGAAATGAGAACATACTTTGACGACCGATAGCTCCATAGCCCCAGACGCCGAGTCTCTGTTGAACACTATCCTTGAGTGCACCCAGCTCGGTATACAAGCCCCAGGTATGTTGTCTTTGCCAATCAATCATCAGAGTGTTCCTGTGGGCATTATTTAGGATTTGCATTATAACCCATTCTGCGATCTGAGGACCATGAATTCCAGACGAGTTCGTTATCGGGACATCTGACTTCCATATGGGTGTGTTGTGGAGCATATCAGTTCCTGCGCTGCATAGGTGAACGAGCTTAAGATGTGGTACCAATTTCATGTCCTGGGGAAATGTTGAGAGTGTGGCCAGAATGGTGACATCTTTCCATTCTTCTGTAGACTTGTCAATGATACAGTTAATTGAAGAGTGGGATGCGAGGGCCCACCATCTGGAACGGTTGTGAGAGACAGCGATTTGCCCCTTCCAAATATAACTTGTTTGTACTTGAGTTCGACACTGGGGTGCTTCTGTCGGATGGAGTCCAGTATGTGCAGTATTTGCGGACTTTCCGGGAATGGAAAGAAGCACAAAATATACTCCTTGACAGGAGGTGGAGCCTCACCCATTTTGTCTCTTTTAGTAGCGTGGAAGATGTTTGGTGAAGGTTTTGTAACAGATGGAAGTGTGGGAAGAGGAAGTCGCCTTTTATATGTTTGAGACTAGGCAAAGGAGAAGTGGCCAATAAATAGCTATGTCGTGGAATCCGAGAACAAGTTGACGTTATTCATGGCGCCTGCAAGGAGCTCCCACCATCACCATCTATGGTCGGCAACCCCACCTTACACGGCATTGGGAAGGCTAAGATAAGGATTGGCGTAAGTCTCAGGATATGATTGGATCATTTGTGCGTTCCTAGTAAAGGGTGGGGTTTGTTGACACTTCTCACGGTGACTGCACATGTTTGGACCCTGGAGGGTTGGAGATGGAGACCAGTTACAAGTACGTGCCCCGCATTACTACTGATCAATGCCCTAGAGCTGTATAAGCTCTCGCTTAACCTATAAGAGCTCGGCTTCGGCTATCTTAAACGATCACTAATGAAGAAACAATACAGTACGAGAATGGTAGTGAGAACTTGAGAAAATGTCCGTACATTCATGAGTATAGAATCTATTAAGATCTATATTCAGTCCATCTAGCCGAATGTTCATTTGGCTGGTTGCTTCCTGGCCAGCTCATCGTGCTCCTCAATGTCCGTGGCCTCCCATGGATAGCAGATCCAGACATCCTCGACAGTCCTGGCAGCACAGTATCTGTTTTCGCTCATGAGATCTTCTGGGAGCTTTCCCTTCTTCTCCTTATTCTTGTTCTATTGTATCGTCAGAGCATGTCCCTTCTTATAGATATTTGCAAACGAAAACTTACGTGCAAAACGAAGATGGAGAAAACGGTCTTCTCGCCCTCGTATCCGAGCTTTTGTCTCGCGGCCTCCACATCCTTCTCTAACTCCTTGACAGCATATTCCAGAGTCGTACGGGTATCATCAACTTCATCCACGATCAAAATCCTCTTGCCAACCAAATTCTCCATCTCGCCCAAACTAGTCAAATCCAACCATTGTGTCCTGGTGACTTTCGTGCCAAGTTGCTCAACCTCACCTGGAGTGTTCACGGCCGAGGGGTGGTTGGAAGGGAGGGTTTCGTAAAGGGAGAGACCGATCGCTTGGATGGGAATGTTGGGCGATCCTGGTTGCTTGAGGAAAGATCGCAAAATGCGTGCAGGTACGTATCCCCCACCGCCGATAGCGATCATAAGTTGAGGTTGGAAGTCCTCAAGGATTTGAGGCGCGGCCTCCTGGCACAACTTGTGGACCTGCCGCGGGGCATGTCAAACATGTGCGATGAGGGAGGGGTACAGCAGTTTGTGTGTACTCACCTGGTTGTAGGTCACGTACTCCTTGACAACCATCTTGAGATCTGTATGTCGAAATGAACTGGATAGAGATATTTGGAGATCAAGATAGCAAAAGCTGCAATTTTTGCGGGAAGAACTCCAAGGAAGAGAAAATCTTTTGGCGGGGTGATGGAGTTTTAGGGAAGGCAGACGTCGTCGGGACTCGCCTAATAAAAGCGGTCAGCTTAGATTGATATTCCCACCTTGGCCAGGTGAATGGGCAGTTCCTTTATGGTGAATGTTGAAATTTAGTGATTTAAGAGGTGATTTTAATATTGCTCGTATTAATGAGCATTTGCCTCAATGATTCTCCAGCATCACTTTCTAGAATTGGCATAATCAGATCTCTCAACGACATTTCACTTACATTAGTAGGATTTTTTGTCTTTTTTTGATCTGAGATTAGTCATGATTTTGTGCATTCGATTGTTATAGTTGATTTCGTCTCATACAAAGGCAGTTAGTTGTCTTGAGTTGTTTGCTAAAAGTTACACCTTCATAGATTTCTCACTTGATCTGACGAGTAGACTTCTTTCATCTTGTATCAGAAATTGCAATATAATTGACATTTCTTTCTGATCTATGCCTTTTGTTTTGGCTGTTCTTAATTAAAAGAATCATTATAAAGTGCATCAGCAGAAAGGGTGATGGCAAAACCTTTACTGTCTAGTAGAGGGAGATCCTCATGTTTTGCACAATACCTTTCTGAGCTTGACTTTGAGTATTGCGTGTGATTTATCTCACTATCAGATTATCCTCTTTGACAAGATACTGAAAAGTAGCGTCCTCATAATGTTCTGAGAAAACCTTTTTTAGCTTTGGCTCTTGCTATCTTGAAGCCGTCTCCTCTAATTTATGAATACATATTCAGTCTTCAATGAGAACGCAGAACGATGAAGATGAAGGTGAGACTCGATCGGTTAAGAATATGATATGAAGACCTGCTTTGCCTTGAGGAATGTCCTCTTTGCAAGATATTTCGCACCGGCCTATAACAGCATCCCCTTCGCTCTTGTGGCTATAGTCACCTTCCTCATCTCCTTCATCAACGCCATTCCTCCTCCTCGTGATAAGAATGCCGCTGGAGTCCCTGATTTGGGCATCCCCTACTGCAAGAGCATCATCTATGTTCGCATCATCGACACAATCAGTCTCGTCCAAGGAATTCACTGTCTATGTTCCTTGAGCCTCAAACTGAGGGATTCGCGTCTCTCAACACTCCAGCATACACATTCCTCATCGACCATGCCTCTGGTTGCAAGATCGTCTTCGATCTTAGCGTTCGCGTCGACCTATTGATTCTCGCTCCGTTCTGGACTGACAGAATTGTCAACAACGATTAGGATGTCACGGCTGAAAGGGGAGTTGCTCAGATCTTAACGGATGGAGGTGTTGACCTTGAATGCATTGAGGGGATTGTTTGGAGTCGTAAGTCACAGCAACCTTTAACATTCTCTCATCCTCCTTGGAAATGATTATAACAAAAGTCCTTTCATAAGACACCCATTTCGATCACTATCTACATTCCTTCATCTATCGATCTGATCGTTGGCCCTTGATTCAAGAACGCCTTTGACCCTGGCTTCCCTGCAAACCCGAAGCTGGGATCCGCGAGAGTGACTACAACGCCTGCAAACTTCGCGAGTTGACTATTACAGCCAATTTGATCATCAGCAAGCTCAAGGCCTTTGATTTCTTTGGCGAGGAATCTTTCTACCTCCTCAATTGCTCTGGTCACGCTCTCACCCCAATGTGCAGGTCTCGCTCGAGTAAGTAGCAAGCCTGATTCATTCATCCTGATGGCTGCTGGTGTTGCTCATCACATTGGTGAACTTCGGTAAGTCACTCTTATCATGCCTCTCATCTGTCCAAGATCTTTTGACATCAGATTGACCAATCTCTCTTTCCAGACCATCAAAATACATCCACCTTCCCACCCTCATAACACCAAACCCCTTCTCCCCACTCTCCACCACACCCCTCCCAAGCTTCACATTCACCAGCCTCCTCCCCAACAACGGCAGCGACCCAAGTAAGACCTTTCACCCCATCGCCAACAGCGGCACCCTCAACGACATACAATACGACCTCGCAGAAGACGAACGTACCATCGCCAAGATCGTGGAGTTTGACGCCAATGAGAACGTGATAGTCGTCATGGCGCATGACGACAGTCTCATGTATATCTTTGACTTTTTCCCTCGAGCGCAAATGATTTTTTGAAGAAGGGTTGGAAGGCGAAAGTTCGGTAGACGTTTTTCAGGGATTTAAAGAGGGCGGTGATGGGGTTCGCTTGAGCTCGGCTTTATTAATAAACGATTTGAGATGGCCGGTGTTGGGTCTGGTGGTATAAGAAGAGATATGTGGTTATGCGATGCTGTTGGTTGCTTCGAGGAGTTCCGGCCCTTTTTTGGCTATTTAAAAGAGACCTCATATACAAGAATTGAATGCATTTGAAAGACGGAGAAACACATCTTTACTCACTTCGATCTTCGACATGGCCTTCAAACCCCACGACTGAATTTATATAACATTCTTTAAAACGATGTAACTATGCAAGAATACGTACCTAACCTTTTTTATACCTCCACTTTTTCCGAAAATCTAAACACAAAAACCTCAATCTCCTCCCCTTCCCCTCCCAGCACCGGCAAGGGCACTCGACACTTCTCTTGCACGATAAAACCAGCTTTTTCCATCAACTGAAAAAAAATCATTTCACCTTCATGTCTCACCTTCATCGCCAAACATACCAACGCACCGGTATCATCACCTCCACTTGCACTCCCACCATCATCACCACTCTTACCACCACACTTGACAACCTCCCCCAAAGTCCTCACAAGATCCGGCACCACATCCGGATTATACGTACAATCCGCAACCAGAACCAAATCCCATGTTGTCGAACGAATATTCGACGGAAGTGGTGATACGGACCAATCCAGAATCTGCTGTGTGATTTTTGAGGTTTGGCGTTTTCGTTTTGTACTCGTTTTCGCGATTGCGTTGTTTTTGTTGGCATTGGAGGAGATAGCGGAAGAAGTGGTGGAAGCGGAAGCAAAAGGAGAATGTGAAAGATTTTGCATCAGAATTTCACTCGCTTCAGCAAGATCTGTCATGATGAGTTTACCAATCGAAGGGTGATGGCTTGCTAGTGTCAAGCCGACGATGCCACATCCTGCTCCTAGTTCGAGGACTTTCAGGTTCGGTGTTTGGAGAAGGGTTTGGAGGTTTGGTAGTTGTGGTACGTTCGATTTTGATTTTGGATTCTCGTGAGTATTGCACAGTCGTGCAAGATATGCCGAGAGAACGAGGCCAGCGTCCCTATGTTTGAGAGTGTTGTGTTAGCATGAGGAAAAGGTGGTTGGGACGTACCGGGTGTAGAGTATGCATACCAGATATGTCTTGCGATCGATTCGCCTGTCTCTTCCCAGATGTGTACGGTCACACTACCGGTTGTACGACCCGTCTCACGAGGAGGAGAAGTAAAAATCCTCTCCGCCATTCCAACTGTAGTAGTTGTAGTTCCAGCAGATTTCTTGGCGCTCAAAGAAACAGGCATACTCTTCACACCTACAATACCACCTTTCTCACCATCGTCATCATCATTCTCATCGTCGTTCCCACTCGTATTCGCTAGCTCGAAAACCCTCTCGAACTCCCCGACCGCAAACCCCTCCTCTTTAGGGCACACAACCATCTTAACCACAGCAGCTTTAACATTTGGATGACAAGGTACCACGACCTCTAATGCTCGCATACCCGAACTTCCTTTCCATTGGTACTCTTTCGACCCGACTGAGCGCCCGGAAGATACATCTTCGAGATTGATTCGGAGTACGACGTCTATGGCGAGGAAGGATTCGCCGAGGTCTGTGGTGACGGTGAGTTTGGAGGTGAGCGTGTGTGGTGGATGCGTGCTTGTGTCTGCGAGGAGGCGGGGTGGTTTGAGGAAGCGGATGTAGTGCATGTTGAGAGCTTCTTGTGTGATGTGTCACCAGAATTATTCGAGATGTGTATGTATATATTTCGATCCGAGAGTAAACAGATCGTGGTATATAGTGAGGCGAACCGGAAGAATGAAATCCTTAGAAATAATATGTAAATATGTATCCTCCTCAAAAACCCTACTTGTCCGTAATTTTCAGCCAAAATTAGTTGACATCTAGGTCCTGGAGTCTAGCAATGAAGCTAATCCAGTCCGTCCTTCACTACAACTCAACTCTGTATACCAGAGCCCCGTAGTTGAAGAATACAACAGCCTCGCCAGTGCGGATCCTAATACCTCAGATGAGATTAGATCAGGCTACCTGCCTCGGTAGCCTCGTCCCTCCCTCTCGTCACAATAACCTCTGCTCCGATCTAGCTTACCTAGTTTAGCGTCCTTCCTTCCTCTTCCCTTCCCTTTCCCTTCTTCTTTCCCGAGCCCTTCTCCGTCAAGTTGTCAGCCGCCCTCAGAAAAATCTTTTAAGCGCCAGCCAACCGTTGTCTTCCCTCACAATCACAATCACAATCACAATCACACTCACACTCAAAATCCCCTGCTTCTCTATCACATGCAGTATCGCTCGGTAGATCCCAGATCGATCCGTACCGTATGCATGTAATAATGATAATGGCAAGGGAGAAGTAGGAGTAAGAATAAGCGCTTTGGCTCCGCCTCCGCTACCGCTGTCTGCACTCGTATGTGGTATCTCAGCGTCAGCTATAACGAGGGACGTTTTCTTTTCTTGGTGTGTTTTCGTAGATTCGGTCGGTGGTAGAGTAAGCACCGATGTTATGCGTTACGTAGGGCTGTGTGAGATTTCTTTCTGAATGTACGATGTATGTAGGTATGTTCTGTATGTAAGATAGGTATGCAGATGCAAGTCGATAAAGATAGCCAGGTATGCGTGTAGGTGTCGAGGCAGGTGATTGACAAATGAGCGTCAGGTGTGATCATGGAGGGGTAGATTCAGAAGAGGTGGATGTGGGTGTGGGTGTGGGTGTGGAGGGGTACAGAAACTTGCGGCAGTTGCTGCGGTTTGTTCAACGTGATGTGAGATGTGCGATCGAGATGTTCAAAATGAGAAGGCTGGCTGGCTGTGGGGTAACCACCTTACAGCAGTTGCAAAAGATCATACGCTAAAAATAGATTGTGTGTGATGAGTTTTCTCTGCCATGAAGAAAAGGACAGATGAAGCGAAAATCTGGGGTACAGTATTGTACTGGATTGGATTGGATTGGATTGGATTGTACATGATGCGCGTGAGTATTGGCACACATCGATCCTAATTTGGATGAATTAAATATTCTACCAACTTTTCAATAAACACGGTAATGCAGTATTGGTACTCAGAAACAGATCTTTCTCTGCCAGTCTTGTGACGAGCTTAGTTCCTGGTAAAGATTTACATCTCCTCTTTCTTTCTTTCGTTTCGTCGTCATCACTGGCTAAATCAGTGCATGTTTGCCCACCCACACACACCAATACCTGCTGCTCCTTGATATGTATCCCTTCAACCAACCCAACCTATCGCGCTTAAACACCCCTCCAGTTCACATCCACTTTATCCAAAGGGATTTTTTATTTTGCCGCTCGCACTCTCGCTCCAACCGGCCATTTCCACTTACGACCAATGAGAGATGTGTGAAACTTCTAAAATCTTTCATTGGACGTGAGATTTGTAAAGTATTTGAACTCCTCGGCAATATGACAAACCCAACACGAAAGATGACAACACATCCTCTTTTTCTCTCATTGGAAAATCCTCACGAATCTGAATCCGAACCCAACAAGAGCCCAACATATGTATCTATCTGGTCATGTCATCTCAGCTCATCGCATTCCATGATATTCCATTCACTCCTTCCTTTCGTCCATCAGCAAACAGTTCATGTCATTTTAAATTCAATTCCATTCCATTCAGATTCAGATCCTCTCCCTACCTACATTCTCCCGATCCGGACTTTGCGAAGTTCCCGCCGGACACGCCGTAAAAACCTACTTGTGTCATACACCCTGTCCTCGTTCGCCATGCTTGTGTTCACTGTGTGTTCCAAATATTTGTTTGTGCTCTAGAACACCCCTAGCTGGTCACGCTCAGGTAAGCTAAAGCGTTCAGGCCGGTCGGATTCCAGGCTATGTTCGTGTTGTTGTGTATGTTCACGATAGGTTGGTAAGCCACCAACCACCTAACCCAACCAACAATCCTTCCATGATCCTTCCATTCCATCATTAGGGTATGCAAAATGAAAATGAGGAGGTTGGGAATTTTGTGAATCAAAGCCATCGTACGATTAGTTAGATCTCCACGATCTGTGAAGTAGTGACAGCACTAACTGTTTAATTGTGGATATCCTTGATTTCTTGAACCTTGGACCCTTCCCCTCCATGCTTTGTAGATACCATTGACCTACCGTGGCGTTCCGAAAATCAACATCTTTGGTACCTCTCCCCACGAACCACGAACCACGATACGCTACTTCCACGCTACCTACCATGACATGAATAATGCGGAGGCTGGAATATTCAGGTTCTCTACCGAATGCAGTCTGATCTACTGTCGTTCATCTTCACCACTTTCGCACTACCACGGTACTCGGCTCATGCTCTGGCGCAGGTCAGGAACCAACAATGCCAACGTGAACCACCGCGAGGAACAAACGCATTTGCTGTGGTTCGGTTCGCTGATCAATTCGTTGATCGCATCGCTCCCACCTTCGCTCCTCGCAGATCGCAAGCGCACTAACTACTGTACTCCAAGTTCTAACATAGCTAGCTGCTGGAGAACCGTACAGTACCGGTACCGACAGCAAACAAAACATGGACATGATTCAACATCCTCCTCGAACCTCCCCCTTCCTTACCTCAGCTCAGTCCCAACGGTTGTTCTAGCGATTCCAATTCCAATTCCAATTGCGACTACGATTCATCCACCTCAACTTCTGAAACCTTGACCTGTGATACCCCAAACATTCCCTCTCCTTACCTTACCTTACCTTCCCTAATCACCCCAAAGATCTAGACCTACGCATCTGAGTACAGTGCATATTTCCACATGCTTTCCAAACAATTCCGCCTCTCATGACTCTTTCGTACATCGTTCACCTCTTGCCTGAATAATGTTTCTTACCTTAAAATGAGTCAAGAATGTTCAGTTGAAACATTTTTGGGGGCATGTTAATTTGGTGGGTCAAAACTCAAAGGGGCGAAAGACGGGCAAAAGAGGAGGCGAAAATCTAAAAAGACCTGACTGTAAAATGTAGAGGAAAAGTTTTGAGAATTTTAAGTTTTGAAAGGTTCGGATGGATCTTGGACAAGGAAGGACAAAGCGTGAAACAAAAAACGGGACGGGTAGTGGGAAACGAATCGGAATTCGCGAGGATTGAGAGGGGAAGGAAAATGCGGACGGGACAGGTACGGCAGAGCGCAAAGGAAGCTGGTAGGAATTTATCACCGTCCTTCATCTTGTAGGTACCTTGTAGGTGCAATTCCTCTTCATACTGCAAGTTAAAGCAAAGTAAAGCCAGACATCGCAACTTACGGTGTACGCGAAACATCGCCGTCATCTTTCATCAAACAAAGACACAAAACATGTGCAAACAACCGACACAATCCGATCTTTTCCTCCACATCTTGCATCCTGTACCATGACGAACAATGAAACCAAACTCTACCCTCTCCCTCATTTCATAAACGCAAGTCGCAAGCACCTATGTTGTGCATTAAACATCACCTGTACCACTCTCACAACTTACCGCATCGTCTCCCATCCCTCTCTTCCATTGCAGTGCGGTATTGTCTCCCTCCCTTGCTTTTGCCTCACCTCGCGTCGTGGGGGACATACAGTACAGTGAAATCACTGGTGAATGGTACTCCGCAAAGTGGCGGTGGGGAGTCAAAATTGTCCACCCCACGATATGTATGTACCTTCCTTTGATGTACTGTGCTGTACAGAGTGCAGGACTCGCATCATCAACGATCGTGGAGAAACGTGGGAGGCAAAGGGAAAAAAACGTGGGAGGCTCACGAGGATGTGAGGCAAGGTAGGCGCGGGGTTTGCTGCTGTAGCTGCATGAAATTGGATCTGATGTGGTTTGATTTGATATGGTTTGATATGGTTTGATTTGGTTTGATTTGGTTTGGTTCGGCTTGCCTTGCCTTTTGCCTTTGCCTTTGTAGATATCGAGTCAACAACTTAATGTCGGAGGTTTGTGGTGATCAACCGATCCGATGAGCCGCCATGCATTTGAACCTTTTTGAGGATTTGTTGGGGTGCATGACATGATTCCGAAGTCTGCATCTGAAAGTCTGCTCTGCATTTGAGGTGCCTTAGGGCATGTGTGTGCACTTACTCCGTACAGTAGTTAGGAAGCGGGGCGTGCGTCTTTTGTATTTTTGGTGGATGCAGATAGACGGATTGGCTGAAGTGTGTGGAGTGTGTGCGATTGTAATCGATTGTGGGTGATTGTGGGAATCGTGGAGTGAGACCGTGAGGGGTTGGTTCTTGGGTTCGCGGCTTTGAATTTCGGGTCTGTGTGAGGTGAAGTGAGGGGACGTGAGGAGAAGAGGTGGGAGATGGCAGAGATGGGAAGGGAAGGGAGGGGAAGAGAGAAAGTGGGGAAAGAGGAAATCACGATGATGTTCGCGAAGCGATAGAAATGAAATGGCATCACGATAGATCGATATATAATGGTATTGTTCGCGTCACTAGTAAAGTCAACCAAAGTCACAAAGATGTAGAAGTCAACGGTATTTCAATGCGCCAGCTTGATCCAATTCCTATCTATCTAATTTGTTTGTGTGGTATGAAAAGAAATGCTAACTAAGATACTTCAAAATGATATGGGGTATAATTTCCTGATGACAACTTTGACCGAAAAGCGCAACTGACCCGACAGGAACGTCTGCTGCAGCCCGAATAATCCAAATGCCTGGGCCCAAATATAGAGAAAAAATAGACACTACGATTACAAAGGCCCATGCCACTTCCATCCCTTTTCCTCCCCAGCCCGCGAGGACGCGCAAGTATCAAACTGCTTCTGGCGAAATAACTGCAAAAATAAACATCAAAAAGCCCAAAATCCTCCAGATATCAAAAAGTTCCGAATTGCTTTCCTCACTTCTATAGTTCGCGCAAACTTTTTCCCCCTTGTGCCTGACCTGAATGTCATAAATGCGTGATCTTAATATCCGCCCAAATGCCCTAACTTGCTGAAGATTGGGTCGCCCCATTAACCATCTGTATTTTATCTTACAATTGTCGTATGCACCGCCGTAAAGCATGTAGAACGCAGAGGTGGTATCGTAAAACCCGTAAGAAAATCTTGACCGATGGAAAGAACTGAAAATAGAAACTCGTCTTCGTCCTCCCCCATGTCATGTATTGTTGACAAGTTGTTATTGCTGCTTTTGCATGTTGATGTTTTTGTGTTTGTGTTTTGTTAAGCGACGAGGATACTATTGTCCTGGTCGGCGAAGGATGTCTTCACAGTTGGCGTCGAAGCGAAGGTTCCAAAGGCGGATGGAGGACATGAACTTCTCCGTCTGCTCGAGTTGTCTGTCTCTACCGAAGATGGAGTCGACGAACTCAGTACCAGCGTTCTTGCCCAACTGTGCAGACTCCTTTCCATGCTTCTTTCCTGCCTTCAACATTGGCGTCTCACATGACTTCAAAAGCTTCTTAAGCTTATCGGTAAGTCTCTCTCCAGACTCGATGAAGTCCTCGACCATCTCTCTGTTCTCCTCCTTACGAATGCGTGGCATGCATTCCTCGGCACGCTTGACCTTACCGGCAAGTTGAATGAGAAGGAGCCAAAGTTCGCCAGCCATGTCGGCGATAGGTGTGGCAGGTCCATGGTGGTAGACGGTCCAGTCGTAGATCCACTTGCCCAGGCTGTTGGCATCGAAGACACTACCCAAGAGCATGATGGGTTCCTCGGATGGATCCCAGTTCTTGAGAGAGTATCCAGGTGGGATGCGATGCTTGCGAGCATCGGCATCAGTTGCTTTTGCAGTGGGTGCTGGCTTCTTGGTGGAGGTGGAAGGGCGGGATGAGTGTGATTTTTTTGGTGTCGAACTCGACTCGCGTCGCTTGCGACTGGATGTATGTGGTGGTGGTTGTTGTTCATATGCTTCGTAGAGTGGCGAGGCGTCATCGTCTCGGTCATATGCATACTGAGCCTGGGAATAGTAGTAATGATCAGTGCCATGCCCACGAGAATTATACGCTGTTCTACTGGGCCGATGAGCTGGCACCCGGTATATGACATCCCCCACCACATAGTCTACATATGCATATTCATCCTCGTCGGAATCCCCATATGAGGCTCGATGGGAGTAAGAATTTCGCCTCTTTGGCTCAGGACGCGGCGCCGACCAAGAATTTTTATTTCGACTCACATTGGCAGCAGTCGCATAGTGTCCGCTCGAGTTATACCTCGGGGAGAAGGCGCGTGGGGAGTAGGCATAGGCCCCCGCATCGCCAGTGGATGTGTGTCTAGTGTGAGTGCGCGGTGATGGCCCGGCGCGTCCATAGGAGAATCCGTGGGCTCCAGAGGGCGAGGCGGCAGGCGATGGACTCGCACTGAAAGATGGATAGTATCCTGGATGGCCAGGAGGCGGTGTGTTGTAGGAGAAGTTGTTCATGGCTTCCAGCTCTTGCGATGTCCCTCGGACACCCGGAAATGGGAAAGGAAATACGACGGCGGCTGGTGTTGGTGTTGTTGATGGTGTGGTCGATGTGGAAGGCGTCTATAGCGTGACGCTGGAGATGGTAACAGGTAGTCACCGTGGTATGAGGTCGGTACGAGAGGGGAGAGGGAGAACCGTTGTTGTTGAGCCGTACATGTCAAGACTTGGTCGTTGCTGGAGGTGGTGATATCCCGTCGCTCAGGATGTCTGCGGAGAAATAGGTCGAAGGAGGCGCAGGTCGACCGGCTTCGAGAATGATGGAGAATGAGCTGGACGATGAATCCAGTTCTTCGGTTTCGCTTGGTAATCGAGATATCTCGGTGGGTTTGGGTGGAAACGCTGGATGAGTGGTTTTGCTGGGCCAAAAAGAGGTGCGAAAGGGTTTTGGGGGGAGGCTGCCGCTTATGTAGGGCTTGGGGGTGTGGGTGCGCTGCAGCGTTGTGTTGCCTCCCTGTCTAGTGCAAGAGACTCAAGACCGTTCCCCCCGGCTAGGGTCAAGACGATGACTCTGCTGCAGTGTGGTCAGCCACAGGGTTTGTTATTAAACACATCCCAGAACACTGCTCCATCCCAAGATTACTGTTGGGCACTTGCAGGGCCTGCATGGGCCTTCTGGAACGTACCACGATGCTTCTAAATTCGCTGATTCGTTGGGGGGCAAAGGCGGTGGGAGGACAGGGAGCGGTGGACACTGGACACCCACAACAACTGGACACACACGCTGGAGGCTGGGAAAATAATAGGGAGACGGGGACAAAGACAATAGGGGCCAGTAGCGGCACCAAATGGAGCAACGAAGATGGCACTTACGAGGATGGTTATCGAACTTCCAGCAATATTGGCGATGGGGGCGATACAATATTTTCTTCGGGGAACTTCTTCTGATGCGCAAGGCCCCTCGGATTTCCAGATTTCACGCCGACGACTGTGCGCGGAAGGACATTTGCTTTTGGGCTCAAGCGAAATGACTGAGACAGGCTGAGGAGCTACTTGACTCCCTGCGAAGCAGCCGAATGTCAAGGAATCAGGATGAGCAGCGAGCCGAGCAGATAACCTTTTCCGTCGAGAGCAGGCTAAAGGAACGAAAGTCCTTTTTGCAACGGCGTATTCGGGGAACTTGCAAAGTTTGCGGTGCTAGCGAAGCCGCGAAGTGACCTGTTGGGGCCGAGCGAGGAATCGTTGGATCCTTGGGGAACTTGGATCATGCAGTTATGGTGCGCGCTGGAAGTTATGGATGTCTGGTCCAGAAAAGGAGGAATGCGACGACTACTGGGACATTCCAGTTCCACCAGCTGGCGAGTTGCAAATGCTTTTTGGAGGGAGATTATAATTTGCCTCCTGGGAAGTAACTCCTCGGTGTGGCAATAATAATTTCATTTGCTGGAAATTGTCGAATAAAAGCCGTGATATTGGTGCTTGGGTCGCGGGTTGGTCGAGCGGCCACGCAAAGTCCAGATATCGCCAAAAATGAGTGGACCAAGACGACGGTCGGATCGTCTGTATCCAGCGTGTTGTTCGGTGTTGATTGAAGGAGAGGAAGACGATGGTCGCCTGGAGGGCTGAAGACTAGATTATTGTACTCTCTCTAGCTGTTGAGCACTGAATCTCGGCTGACGCGAAGAGACACAAGACCTGATATCTTGGAGTGGGATTGGAGTCGTTTGGCGAGGTGTTGCACCGAATACCTCCAGATTTGCCTCTTTCTTACGACGACGACGGGGTTCTTGCAATTCTACCGGTTGTGTGTGGGAGGAAGAGTGTGTGTGACTACTGAAGCCAAGTAGGTACAAAGGTACGAAGTTACAGTGCGACAATCTACTGTACTGTACCGTACCCAGAAATTAATACGGCCGGATAGTCAGAATGAATTGGGTTCCCTCTGTTCCGACGATGCGATGTGTGATTCGTGTCGCAAACACGAGTGTGGTGAGACAGAAGGGTGGTGATGATAGTGATGGTGATATTTCAAGAGGGGCAGTGTGAGACTGTACATAAGTTCTGCAGGAGGCAGCGCAATGCTGTCGATATTCTATCACTAATCCAGCTGCGGTGCAGGTGTAGTATATTATTGGCAATGTCGTAGGACAGTAACAATGTCTACAAACCCCGAGGGTCTGGAAAGTCTGGAGAGCCCCATCCATCATGCGGGGGACCTCATGATGATGATGATGATGATGCCGCGCGAACCTGTGACTTTTTCTGGCGCTTCCGTTGTCCCAAAACAGCTCCCGTCTCCTCTGCTCTACACCCTCAGCATATATCACAACCTCGAATCTTACCCGCGCAATCCGAAGCATCACAAACATTTAAAGCCCCAAGAACCATCATCTGGACACGATGGATGAGATCGAGCCTGCTGTTCACCACTGGCTGGAAGAAGCCACTCTGTCAAGCTTGCTCGCCTCGTCTCGTCTCTTCCATCAATCAGATGCCACCGTTGTCGCTAGATGGCATTTGCTATCACACAAACCAGCCTCTATCACTGGAAGTTCGCACGGAATCAAATTCTATGAATTATCGCTCTGGTAGGAGAAAAGAGGTTACAGGAAACAGGGAAAAAGAAAGTGGTATTCCAAACGTGTTACAACCATCAAGTCTGGTCTGTACTCCCTTTCTTCATTCCTCCCCACACGACAAACTCCCATCTCCGACTTCGTTTCAACAGCTTCAACTCGGCAAGCAGGCAAGCAGCATCTCGGCAGCTACCTATCTCAATTTGTTTTTTCTAGGGCAAAACCCACTTCCAAAATGTTCGTCCGGACGGAGCTGGAAGGAGGCTGCCGGTAGCTTTCCAATCCCATCCAGGTGGTTCACAACCCATGCAAGCTGCAAGCGTTTCTCACCACTCCCACTTGGCAGATCATGATTTCGGAGTGTTTTCTGGATCGCTGAGTTGTTCTTTTCTTGCTCATCTCCCTGTTTCTTGTTGTTGTAGTACAGCAACGAGCGGAACGAATTCTTGGTAGACTTCCCATCTAGTCACATATCTCAACACCCACAACAAACATCTGCCTACTCCACCGGTTTGCCAACTCAAGGCTCCTCGTCCTTGCCAACATTCGCCAACCCTTTTATTAGCACATGTTTTCTTTCCTCCCTGGTCCTGACCTGGCTCCTCCTGCTCCACCTCCATTTCGAACTCCCTTCCTTTCATTCCCCCTTAACCCTGTCTCCATCAGTCTCCCCGGCGCGGTTGGAAACCTGGCCTGTGGCTTCATCCGCGGGCCCAAAGGGGAAATACTTTAATTCTCCCGTTTCCACGAGCAAGCCTTTCCCTTGATGCTCAATTTGCAGAGTTTTCACCTCCCTCCCCTTTTTCCTCATGGAAAGTCCAACACGCACAACACGGCTGTGTTGTTGCTTCTGTTGACTCATGGCGGATTCTTCCTCACACCGATACTCTCGCAGTGCGTCTTGTCCATCCAGTCGGTTGAGCTCCTCTCATGTTTGCACTCCCAATGGGCTTCTATTTTGGCCTTGGGCATCTTCGACATGGGACTCTGTGCAGCTCGTCGCCGGCGATTGGGTGCGTGGCCCTTGCTCAACCTCGACGTTGCACGGCATCGTCAACACTCGCCCCCTGTCACCAGTCCCGCATGCGAGCGCTACTTCCCGCCGCACCACAACTGTTGGCTGGAACTGCGGTGCTGCATGCAGACGGATAAGTAGACTAGAAAGCCGCTGCATCGATAGCATCAACTTCGGAGGAATGATACATGATATCTCATGCAATCGCTCTTGTTGTTGTCGTCTTTTCCGCGACGAGATAGTCCTTCTCGACCTCACTCGTTCTCCGAGAGAGCGGTGTAACTACGTGTCACACAGCAGCAGGAGAAGTGCTCCAATTTTTGCTCCTGTGTTGTGACGTCGTCATTGTGGCTGTTGTCTATTATTATTTTGCACTCGCTCGAAGTTCGTACTCCTCGAATCCTTCATTTCTTTTCTGCCAGGCAACAAAATTACCGAAAAAAGCCAAACGAAATGGCAGAATCATTTCTCCAAGCGGGACTCTGACTTTTTTGGCGAGTCACCTCCCTGGGTCTCTCATACACGGATCAATGATTTTTTTATTTTCTAAGGGAAGCCGTTTGTTGTTTGTTTTGATGTACTCGGCGCGTCCCACCATCAAAACAGCCCGCGCAAGCCTCCAAAAATAATAGAAAAAGAAATGTCATCGGCTTCGAAGGCGCGCTTATTTGCTTGCTACACACGGAAAGAATTGAGAGGTCATCTTCTGACTGGTCAGCCTCGTGACCGTGGCATTTGACTCAAACACACTTCCCACAAACTCATTGATTTTATTTAGAAATTAAAATCAAACAAAAATCTCACGTAGTTGGGGAGCAGTTGACGAGCGCAAACTGCGTAGGTGTTTCCAGAAAAGAGTCATCCCAAGTTTTGTTTCCCTTCCATGTTTCGCGTGACGGCTATGTTTTAAGTGAGTTATTTTCTCTCTCTCTCTTGCCTTGCCCTTCTTTGCCTAATATTTGTTTTGATATTTTGGGCTTTCCCATTTCAAGCTATTCATGTGTGGCGAATTATCTTGTTTCGATAGGAGTTTTGTGAAGCGAGGGTTGCCTTGTCTGCCTCTAACCTCCCTCCCATGTTCAAGCCCTGAAAATCTCCTCAAAATCATCCGAAAAGTATTGGTACTTGTACACTCGTTGCTCCTCACCGTTTGCATAATAATATAAAGTTACTTCTATTCCTTCCCGTACGTGCATCAAGTTATGGACGCGGTAAATACTCGAAAGTTCTCGAGTTCAAAAGCATGAAGCAATCAAAGTTCACAATTCCGTTTGCCTTTTTCTTCCCGTCGTTCGTTCGTTCGTCTTCGTCGTCGCTTTCCTTCGTCTTCCCTCTTTCCTCTTTCCTCTTTCGACTGGCCGAAAAGACAAAATCCAGGAGGCTGATCATTTGCCTCCCTTCCCTTCCCTTCCTCCATTCCGTCTATCCTGTCAGCCTTCTAGGACAAACCACGTTCGCGCCATCCATGGGAGTCATCATCGCTTCCAAAACATCCTTCCTGTTTTGATGTTTCCAAAGCATCATCTGCCCTCAAACTCGTTCATACTCACTCATTTTGCATATCATCATCCCCAGCACTTGATTGCGCAGCCACAAGGGAAGTTGTATATATCAAGCGCGAAACCCCCAGGTGTGACTCACACCCATATCCCACCTCGTCCCTTCATTCGCCACACACCCAGGAGTCACCAAAACCCCCTTTCAATAAACTAGTTCAAATGATGGTTTAGTGCTCGGACTTTACGTCGTCGTGGAAGCCTTGGGAGGCGTGCTGATGAGGCTGAGTCTTTGCTTCCTCGGTTTCGCATTTAATTCTCAGGACATTTTCTGGATCGCGAAGTGCCTAATGCACACACCTCATTGAGAATACTCCCTTTGATTTGCTTATTGATTTGATGTTTCCTATTGGCATGTGATTCTGCCGTTTCTTTCATCGCTGTAAGAAGAATAGTCCGTATGTATCATCTTGGGATATTTATTATTAGATGACCTAAAGTGGCAATATCTGAAAATTAATATCTTGATTGTTGGAGAACGCTTTTGGTCTTTACATTGTTGTGTCTTTGGTAATGACGGCTATGACTTGAATCCTAGAAGTACGCGGCTCCTAGTTGCCTGAAGTTTGGAGGTGAAGGCTGAGATGAGGATGTTCCGGGAGGATGGAGATGGGAGTTGTGGGGATGTGTATGGGGAATCATGGGATCGATCGTGGAACTAAGGAACTATGGAACCATGAATCAGAATAGTATTGACTCATCTTTATCTTCTGCCTGATACTCCTGCAATATGAAGTCATGTCAAGATCAACAGAGAAAGGTGTGGTGCGAGCCAGGGATTGAGATCCGGACACGGGTGAGATTCATGGAGTTGAATAGACAAACAAACAAAACTCACCGGCGAAACTCTTGTTTATCGCAAGACTTGAGGGTGGGAGATCACTTTATTCGAGGGGAGGCTCGCACGCAGATAGACGCTCGCCACGTGGTGTTTGGTCCACGACCCCGAGGTAGATTGTTATGAGTGTGGGTGTGACTGAGACTGAATGCCTCTGATTTTGACTTTGTTCTCTCAAACAAGTCTCGACCTCAAAAAACAGCCATTCGACCCTGCCTTTCGGTTCTTGTTTGATGCTATTTTTTGCGATCAGATCAGTAGATCATGTCGTAGCGTTCCTACGCGTTTTTTTTTTTCGGTTTCTTGAATCGTGACCAGGCTCGTTGTCTCTTTTTCATGTACCAAAATGTTCGAAAGAGACAAGGAGAGAGGAAAAGGGAGCATTGCTTCTTTAGGCTAGCCACTCTCTCTGTCTTTACCCTCTTCCAGTTCTCACCCTTTCGGTCTGAATTATTATCTCTTTTCATCTTTATCCAAGTTTCTGACGCAACAAAGGTCCCCCGAAAAGAGAGAGCGAGAGTGTGTTGCCTTTTTCGGCTGGATGTCTTGTCTCTTCTCGCAAGTTTCTATCTTCACTTCATGATATTCATTATTGGGAGCCTGAGCCTGAGTCAAAGTCTGTAACTGTAATTTGCTCCATTCTGCTGTTGGACTTGATCGTGGATTTTCAGGTGCTGAATTGGCGGTCTTCTGTTTTTGCTTCGGTTGTGAATGTTGAGGTGGATTTGAGGCTGAAGTGTCAATATTCAAGCATTTCAACATGATAATGTTGGAGTCTGCTTTCACTGGAGTGAAGAGTCCGATGGTTGATAGTACTGAAGAGTGTTTGAAACGGAATTGTGTAACTACATTTTCGTCCAAACTTTGTTCTGTTTCCAGTCACCAGCAATTCACCTGTTGCACGCTCTTTTCTTGGGTTTTGTCTCTCAATTCTTAATACATTACTTGATATTTCTGTTCCCTTCGCTTCGGCGTTTAATTCAATTCACCACCTCAAGAGTGATAAAAGGAAGTGAGGTTCTGGCGGCTTAATTCAAGGATAATGCTATCTCAATGTGCGATTCGCGACTGCGTGGAGTCTCTGTACTCACCTCTTTCTCTCTCTTGATTTCCTTCTATAAGATCTGATCTAGATAATAGATAATAGAGGCAATCAAACCGACAAAACCAATCTTTAATCTTTACCTCGACCAAAGTCTTCAAACCAGTCAACGTTGTCACAAATACGCCCAAGGGCAAGCCACCTCTATTCAAAACTAACCCTTCATCAACAACCACAACTTCGTCTCAGCATGTCAACCAAAATCACACCAACCCTCCACCAAACCGAACTCCCCTAGTATCAGAAGTATAAACGCACCGAAGGCTACCACGACTCGGCCAAGCACATCATGCTCTTGCTCAAAGCCAACGGACTTGATTATTAAATACGTGCACGAGAAAGCCTACACACCACCCCCCCTTTGTCGACGAATTCGCCAACAAAGGTCGTCAACGCGGACGTACTCGCCCGCTGGCTAGAATGGGAAATCGGCAATGCGAATGCTGCGCTGATTATGTGCTGTAATGTCGGCAAAGACGTGTCTTATGACACTGTATAGGATGCGAAGATGACTGCGCGCGAGATGTAGGTTCATATGGAGGCTCGCTTGTTATGAGAAGGCAGAGGAGGATTACAAGGCAACTAGGCTGCGGCAAGAATCCATAAATCCATGGAGTCTTTGGCCCCACTCCACCTCATAGATCGGAGTAGCTCGCTCTGTTAACTCCATGGGATAGGGCTAGAGTGGAAGGAATTATATCATCCTAAGTGATAGGACCTTAAGACTATATAGTGTATAAAAATACGTAAAATTGTATAAATATCGATCATGTATATTAAAATATATCGAGATATATAGAGTCGACATTTATACAAGTATCATATGTTATTATATACTACGGAGTCTTAGGGCCGTATATATACTCCATGGTATAGAGTGACCTAATTTCTATAAACTCCAGCCCGACCCATGGTACTCCATGAGTTGGGGCGGACATGGCGATGGAGGCCCCGTGCCGCAGCCTAGCAACATCATTTTTATGAATCTATCCCCGTTAGGTCTGCTGCTTTAGTTGCAAACATGATTTCTTGGGGATACCTTTAAATTTTGAGTACGGATATTTGAATCTTGTATTGACACTTCATCTTACTTCTATAGAGCACAAAACTATGAAAGGAGGAAATAAAGGGAAGAGCAATAGAAGAGACGAAAAGACGAAAAAAGCGATAACCTGGTATTGAAGTCTATACTTGGATTTGTCCTTGAAGTATGAAGCAAGAATTAGAAAGAGATGAAGACAGAAGCATTATATGAACATAATTAAAGTCATGTGATTACTCAGAGCCCTACCGATTATAATAGCATTGAAATTCGACACGACCTTGAACTTTCGACATATTTCGGAGTTTAGTTATAATCGTCAGACCTTTCTTCGCACCCATATGATTATCCTTCATAAATGTGTCCTTCCCCTGGTAAGAACAGATCACCATGAGAGTCTTTAGCCACGTGATATGGCTTACATAAAGGAGGCTGAAAGTCTATGACGCGCGAACCACCAACACTTCGATTGGCAGCCCCAGAAACAATCAAGGGGATCAGATATTCCGGACGCGTGACGTATTGAGGGACGCGGTCCAACAAGCAATTGTAGGTTCTTCACGGTAGGACATCTCTTCTCCCTCCTTTCAATATTCATCAACGCCCTTTGATCAAGACACTGCATGTTTTCCATCACATGCCAATTGCAAAGAACAAGGACGCCGTTCCTCCATATCAATTTCTCAAGAACACTCAAATACCTCTCAAACCACAGAGTAAAAAAATCAACTGTTCTCAATTTCGAACTGTGCACAATGGCCCCTAAACGAAAGCGATCAACTGTGGCAGCTTCTGCTTCCGACCCAGTGTCCCAGCAAACACCCATTGTTCCTCCAACCCCAGCAGCAAAACCTTCACTCGCCAGACGAGTGTCCAAAAGAACCAAGATTGATACTAATCCAGATCTCAATGGCGAAATATTAGATGGCAAAACTGCACTCCGAGTAAGTCCAGATGCGGACGAAGAAGGCGAATCGCTGGATATCAAAAAGATTGTGGAGCCTCCAATCACCCACACGAAACCTAAGGGTGTGAAGTCTGAAAATGGCACAGGGAATGACGAAGGATCTGAGACCAATGGATCAGTAAAGAAAGGAAAGAAAACACCAACAAAAACTGCACTCTCTGCGAAAAAGGGCTCGGACGAAATCAAGGCCTTCAAAGCGGAACAAGCTGCCAAGAAAGCAGCTGCACCGAAAATAAAGACGGAAGAAGAGGTCGACGAGTGGGACTCGAGATTGGATCCCGACGGAGATGAGGTCCCGGCTGCTGAAGATGTTGATATTGTGAAGTTGGAGGGGAGTAGACCTCCACCGGTAAATAGTGACTACTTGCCTTTGCCGTGGAAAGGAAGGTTGGGATATGTGAGTAATTTTGACAACAAATTTGTGGTAGGTTTGTGCTAATATTATGACCAGGCATGTCTGAATACATATCTCAGGTTATCGGAACCACCAATCTTCACCTCGCGAACCTGCCGCATCGCCTCAATTCTAGAGCATCGCCATCCGCTCAAAGATCCTTCCCAACCTGAACATGCTACTAAGAACCGCCCCGACAAAACCAAAGTAGCATCCATCGAACGAGGGCAAAAATACGTCGAAGACATATGTCTGGCCAATGTTCGAGACCTCCCCAAAATGCTGCGCTGGAACGAAAAGTACGGTATCAAATTCATGAGGCTAAGTTCTGAAATGTTCCCTTTTGCAAGTCATGCAGAATACGGATACAAACTTGCACCTTTTGCAAGCGAGGATCTTGCTGCTGTGGGGAAAGTGGCGGCAGAATTGGGACATAGATTGAGTACGCATCCTGGTCAGTTCACACAATTGGGCTCTCCACGAGCAGAGGTCATTCAAAATGCTGTTCGCGATCTCGTGTACCATGAGGAGATGCTCTCACTTCTCAAGCTGCCGCCACAACAAGATCGCGACGCAGTCATGATTTTACATCTTGGTGGAACTTTTGGCGACAAAGCTGCGACTCTGGACAGATTCCGTGAGAATTACAACAAGCTCTCGGGCTCCATCAAGCAACGAATCGTCCTTGAAAATGACGACGTATCATGGTCCGTTCATGACCTTCTGCCTCTTTGCGAAGAATTGAACATCCCACTATGTCTTGATTTCCACCATCACAATATTATTTTCGATTCGTCCCAGTTGCGTGAAGGCACACAAGATATCATGTCTCTATATCCCCGAATCAAAGCAACATGGACTCGGAAAAACATTACACAGAAAATGCACTACAGCGAGCCTTGTCCTGAAGCGATCACCGGCCGTCAAAGGCGAAAACATAATCCCAGACCGGCTGCCCTCCCACCTTGCGCAGATGATATGGATTTAATGATCGAAGCGAAAGATAAAGAACAAGCAGTTTTCGAGCTGATGAGGACGTACAAGCTTCCTGGATGGGAGATGGCGAATACAGTCGTGCCGTATGAGAGGGATGATGATAATAGGGTTGTAGCGAAGAAGGCGAAGAAGAAGAAGACTAAGAAACAGATCGCTGCTGAGGTCGAAGAGTTTGGGAAGGAACTCAGTGAAGAAGAGGAAGTTGTGAAGGCAGTGGTGCCAGAGGAGGAAGTTGGTATGGGCGGGAAAGAAAATCGGGTCTATTGGCCTGTGGGAATGGAAGAGTGGCTGCGACCCAGGAAGCGAGTCGTAAAGAGCAAAACAGTTGGAGCCGACGACGAGGAAGAGATGTTCAGAAACCCGACACCGGCGAATTTTGCGGCGAGAAAGGCGATTGAAACGAGGAGGAAGTTACCACTGTCTGATGATGTGAAAGAGAAGTTGAAGGAAGCAGGGAGCTTGTTGGATGTGATGAAGGTTTTGGAAAATATGAATGCGCAAAACGCAAGTAATGAGGAGGTCGAAGAT
>JBAMDN010000158.1:0-31274 GCA_037074945.1 Tetracladium marchalianum
ATATATATTGTAACGGGGTGAAGAGGTCGAGTGATGATCAGAGAGTGATTCGGGAGTTTGACCATGATTTCATTCCCTGGAGTGTGAACTGCCTGATGATCTATGATGTCCGGACAGCTAGATATATACACAACTAAGCGATCACGTGACCCACAAATCCTACATCCACAAATCCCCGGACGTCTTGTCCCCTTTACAATATATATATAATAAGGTTCCTCTTATTCTCTTCTTAGTCGAGTTAAATAATTATAAATTCCGTATAACTTCTTTCCTTTTTTACGAAGGAAAAGAAGTTATTACTATATACTAGAAACTATAAAGCTCGTACGAAGATCTAACCGTCTTATATTATATCTAAAACGTATATCCTATAGTATAGGGTATTAAACCGTAATATACTACCGTCCCTGTTAGAACTTATACTAAGAGGATATCTATGACCTGATATCCTAATGGTTATATTACAGAACGAGTATTAACGAGTAATACTAGAGCGCGTTTACCGCTCTCTCGCTAGATATATCTAGATCGGCCTCCCTCTCTTATAGAAGGTGGTTAAATAGATATAATTAATTAACTTACTCTCCTTTCTAGTTCTTCTAGAATAATCACTGTATTCACTACTTCTCTGCTCGTAGACTAAGCATAGTTCTGCCAAAAAAAAAAAAAAAAAAATTATTTAGGCATTACGGTGACAAAGTAAAGACTAGAGCTGCTGTGTATGATGGCCCGTGGACTTGTAAATATAGCCGTGAATGGTACTCGCAGAGTCTGTGATGGCGTGGGAACACGAATGATGTTCGACGATGCTCTGGGGAGATGGCTATTTTCAACAAGAATGAATGACCAAATAAGAAGAGAAATATATGTCTGTCCCAGAGTGCTATTCTATTTGTCAGATAAGCAAATGACACAACTTGGATGGGCCCTTGAGCAATTTTGACTATTTCCATAATTACTAGCGTTCGTCTGACGAATAACAGCCACAATCCTGATCTTTTGATGCACGTATTTCCTCAACATATCTCACCGAGTTGTGCCATTCACCTGATATTCATGACTTTGATACATCTCCCCTTCATTTCTCACATCTTTAACATCAACCAACCACAACATTTGGCCAAATATTCGACTGATCGTATTGTCCTACTTTTGCTTTCTTCCTCCTTTTCTGTCAACCAAGTTCTCTAATGGGCAGTCAGCATCATCCCATCCATTTGATGACGACGACGTATTTGCTTGGCACCTGCGACAGCCTCTCCCATGTCGAATCATCAAGTAATGAAGATCGAACTTGAGATGATCAGGAATCTTGGTCTCTAAATGAGCGAACATTCCATCGCGGGTGGTTTCAGGCGGTACCCAGCCCAACCATGTACAGATGCGGTACACGTGCGTGTCAACGGCGAAGCTACTGTGTTGCATGCAGATTGATATGATACAGGCTGCAGTCTTCGGCCCTACGCCGGGGAATGTGACAAACTTTTCAAATGCTTCGTCCTTGGAAAGGCTTCGCATGTGTTCCAGAGAGAGGAGGTCCATCCCCTTTGCATTGGCTGGGAGCTCTCCTTTCTTTTGCCGGACGACATTCTCCTCGTACACCATGTTCAGGATAGCCTTTACGCTTCGACTTTTCACGTTTCCCATTCCTCCCGTCTTGATGGCTTCGTAGAGATCCTCAACAGGTGCAAGCCGGACTGCCTCCCAGTTAACGATGCCGAGGCCAGTACCGGTCTCAGGCTTTCGCCTCCCAAAGGTTTTCAAAACGCCCATGAAAGCGCGAGATGCGTTCATGTCATTGGTTCCAGCACTAAGCCGTGCTCTTACAACCGCGTCAATCAGGGCTGGTTCTTCGTTGTTACACCCTTCGATTTGCAGCATAAGTGACGGCTTCGATTGTGACATTTCAATCTTGCCATGCTTGTCTTCCAGTAATTGAAATACTGTTTGGACCTCTTTCAAAGTCGGAGCTGGCCAATTTGGGAATGGCGATGCTGCATTGATCGAGAAGTCGTACCGTGCCCTTCTAGAAGTGCTGCTGGTAGAAGATGGTACAGATTCCTTCGTTGGATCTTCCAGCAGCGTGTTCTCCTGAGCGAGCCGTTTATGTTTTTGAGAAGGTGTTGAAGCTTTTACCTGGGTAGACCTCTTAACACGTTTTGATGGCCGTCTTTCCTCGTAGTCAGTGCTGTCTGATGGTAGCCCTTGTGACGACGATGGAGAAAAGGGTGCCTCGCTTCCTGCTTTATGCGGAGTTGCTGCACGCCGCCGTCCTCGAGTTACAATCTGAGCACTGCGTAACATTTCCGCGCCATCCAAAGAATGACTGTTTAAATTATTCGTGATCTGAAACGAGAAGATGTTATCTGCTGGACTGACTGTGTTTTAGGCTCTCCCAAATCAAAAAGAAAGTCAAAATTGAATGCATAGAGACGTGGAGATTCGCCATTTCCTTCCTGACTATATATACACAGGTAGGTGCAGTCGCTCCGGAGACTCGCCTAAATGCTTCTCGGAACAGAACCCACAGTGCATACCCATACCCCCCTAGTTCAGTAGCACAATAAGGTTTAGAACTACGATTGCCACTACGTCAAAGTAGAGTCATCTTGCAGGGCAGCCATGCAACTAAAGCTAAGATTACCTAAGGTACTGTACTTTGATACCTAGGTAACAAAAGACCGCTCGACCTCCCATCTCGGCACTAACCCCCTTCACCCATATCCCATATCCCATATCCCATATCCCATATCCCATATCGGTGTCCTTGCATCACGGTTCGCCATCATCAGGATGTCCAAAAGTGTCGGCGGTGCACACCACTGCGATACGTGTGGGAAGAACTTCTCCACCAATAGTCATCTGCGCCGACACGAGACAATCCGTGAGTGTGGTCTCGCAGCCAGCACCCTCTTGTGCACAACCTGCGTTTGCTGATGACTTCTACAGATAGCAGTAGAATATCCGCCGTGTGCCCTTCATGCAACACAGGCTTCTCTAGGCTGTAAGATTCTGTGATGGAGGTATCATTCTTCTCGATCCGCTAATATTACATGCCTGCCTGCCTAGTGATACAGCACGGCGGCATATCAAGGCATGTTCTCCTGGTGGAGTCGATATATTGTTAATCGCAAACTCCAGACGAGGAAAGGCTTGTCAGGCCTGTGAGACCTGTGCACGACGCAAGCTGTCATGTGATACGACTCTCCCTTGTGGGCGTTGTGTCTCCTCAAATGCGATGTGCACTTATCAACGAGGCAACCTCTCCAGGAAGACTACAACTTCTGATGATGCGTCGATGGGTCACCTTGGTACCTCGATGGCAGTTGAACCAGTAGAGCCAGTAGGATCGGCTTCGGATGTTGCAACAGGAAAGGTTCCAATTCAATTCTTGTTGGCGTTCACCACACCAGCAGAACACAAGGCAACATCAACACTAGTTACCGCCAGCAAAGATCAGTCGACCCAGGAAGCTGTCACTACTTCTATGGAACTGCCAAACTCATTTGAATTCAACTTAGAGTCATATGGTACACTCTTCTGGGACCAAGAGAATTGGATGGCCGACTTCGTCGATTACTCGACGCATAGCTTCCTCCAAAATGCAGACCAGCATAGTCATCCGTCTATTCAGCCTCACGCAGACACCATTATAGAAGATCGGCTCGCGCAGGTGTGCCTACAGCTGGCTTCTACTCATGCGCTTCTCCTTGCAAACAATCCTAGGTCTCGAGTCGCATTCGACAACACGCTTGCCGAGCAAGTCTTTACGACGAAAAACCTGGAGAACTCCGTTCAGGCGTATTTTAAACAGCTACATCAGTACTACACCATTCTCCACCGTCCAAGTTTCGATTGCGAGACCGTCTCCTTGCCTCTTCTGTTGGCTATCTTTCTGTTTGGTTCCCTGGCTTCTGCTCCCACAGACTCTACTCTATCAGCCCGAAAATTCTTCGACATTGCAGAGGAATACATTTTCCGTCTTCCCATCATGCAATCGCTGGGTTGCGAATACACTGAATGTGTAGGTGTTGAAAAGAGCATTGAGGTCCTCCAAGCAGCTCTGATCATTGAGATCGTCCAGAATGGAACCAATAACGTACAGACGAGGAGACGCCTCAGGATGAACAGGCATCCAAGGTATGTTGCTGCTCTGAGAGGCCATGGATTCTTTCAACCCACGAGTGAAGTATGCACGCACACCTCGGATACTCTTCCGTCTAAATGGGAAATATTTATTTCAGAGGAAAGCCGTAAAAGGTACGACTTTCTGTGTGAGCAAGATAGTGCAAAGAACCAATACTCACTCAAGAAGCAGGCTGGCGGTCTGGGGGTTTATCATGGACAGTTGCTTTGCCTTCATGTTTAATAGCTGTCCTCTCGTGTCAATTGCAGAGCTAGAAATCGACTTCCCCTGTCGCGAAGAGATTTTTGAAGCCGGGACGGCAGCTGAGTACGAACAGCTTGCAATGATTGATAGTTCCGAATCACCTCATCGAAGCATATCCCAATTCACCAAAACTTTACTCCAAGATACTTGGGATATTGATGCCTATAAGAAGGTTACGGCCATTCAGTTATTAGTCACTGTTTGCGGTATGTGTATATCCTCGATATCTTGGGGAACTGGGAGTTAATTGACTTTGAACAGCATTACAGTCTCTGACTTTGACTTCAAGGTATTCCTTTCTTCTGCAACAGACAGAGGGTACCATCCTTTGCGCTGCAGACAGATGGAGTGATCTTTGGCACATTGTGACTGAAGGAAACGGAACCAAAACACCTTCATGGCAGGGCTTCGTCAAGCACTCTGAAGAATTGTGTTGGTTAGTAAGAATTCTAGTGCGCGCAGAGCGATTAAAAGCACCAGATTGTCGCTACATGCAGATTGTGCCTACGGACGATATTAAGGACTTCCATGACTTCCTGTGTAAACATACAATAACCTAAACATCATAACCACGAGAAAAGATTGAAAGATTTTCCTGGGTCAGTTTCGTCGCTGCAGACTTGCACTTTCCCTCAGTCAACGAAGATATAGAAGGTGGGAGTATGATGCTTACCAGCTGATTTTCTGCGCGAACTACTGTTCAAGCTGTAATTTGGGCTGAACATGTATCTAAACTATGTGGCATCTGGCCTTCCGTAATTAAAGCCACGATCGAATTCGGGAACGGAAATTCCTCGGAAGCCGTAGATGCCAGCTAATTAGCGATGGCATTAATCAACAAGGAAAAGTATCTGTCTCCAAGACAGCTCTTGGAGATGGAGTGCCAAATTCTTATCTAAGTGAAAATCAATGATCATGATGTGTGCAATTGTATCATCTGCTCCTGCGGGATTCATGAATGCCGTTGAAGTTGCTGGACCCAAAGACTCTCTTCGCGCACTCTATTTATGGATTATTAGGTACTTTGATCAATAAATGGCGGACTATAAAAAAGTCCGGAAACACTCAACACGGTCCCTGCTTCATGCTCTTCTACCGACTCATGGCGACAGATGTAAATTTTTCCCAGGCATCACTGAGACGGTCTCGCTGTAGAGCGCCGTGCAAGCTCGGCATTGAACCCGCACGATTCTAGTAGAACAAGAAAATCCACTCCTCTAATTCTTCTAATTTCATTACTAGTAGAGCGAAGAGGAGTTTCATGTTATAAATGACTCGAATGCAACAAGTGTTCGCGTCATGACTTTTCATTTTTCCCTTTTCGCATCTCACAAAGTCGCTATAAGATGTCGTCGCCGCAAAAATTCGTTCAGTCGTCCCGACCTACTTCCTAAGTCCTGCCACAAGCTTCCTGTTGCCATCCAAGTACTCCAATAAAGCCAATTATTCGATTGGCACGTTGCAAAAGCGTCTTTTCTTCAACAACCGCGAAGAAACGGCACAAGAATGTCTCAAATCCGCGTCGCGCGACTTGTCGGACTCGGCAAACCCTTGCAGCTCGGCAAGGCAGAAAAACCGGTTCCTGGACCGAACGACGTCCTGGTCAAGGTTGAGGCTTGTTGCTTGGTTCCGAATTCCCACAACCTTGTTACTTCCGGTGGCAGCGATGGCTTCAAGCTTCCAAGTCTACCCTGTGTTTTTGGCCTTGACGCAGCAGGCGTCGTTGAAGCGGTTGGTAACCGCGTCTTCGGTATCAAACCTGGAGATCGCGTCTACGTGGATCCGTACTTGACCTGTGGCACGTGTCACCACTGTCGACGGGGTAAGTCAAACTGAGCCTACCTCGCTCAAGGCAGACACAATCTCTAATTCTCCTTTCTATCACTTAGGAAGAACCGACTTGTGTGACAACGGTTGTCTCCGAGCCTATTTCTCACTGTCTGCAGGCGGCGAGCAGATGCTTACCCATTACCCTTTTGGCGCCCTTTCTGAATATTTGACTTCGCCAGCTGCCAACATAGCGTTGCTACCTCCAAGCATTGCCACTGCTACGGCATCGCGTTTCGGATACATCGGAACATCCTATGGCGGCTTGAAGAAAGCGCACGTTGGGCCAGGGAAGACGTTGCTCATCAATGGAGTTACTGGGACGCTCGGCTATGCTGCTGTTGCCATTGCGTTGGGCCTTGGCTGCACACGAATTCTAGGCATAGGGCGAAACAAGGAACGGCTCGCTGAGGTTAAGCACTTGTCTTCTGATGGACGTGTACGCACCATGTCGTCCGAAGACGGAGTCGATCTCTTAGCTTGGATCAATGAGCAAACGAATGGACTTGGACCAGATGCTATGTACGACTGTCTTGGAAATGGCGGTGATGCTAACTCGACAAGCTCATTGATCGGTGCTGTGAAGAGGGGTGGTCGTGTAGTATTAGCAGCAGGCGGAACAGGGGGGAGATCACTCAGAACTATCTCGAGGCTATGAGTCGCGACGTTGCGGTTCTTGGGACTTTGTGGTTCACCAATAGCGAGGTTGACGAGCTCATAGCGCTGATAGATACTGGCGTCATCGACTTCTCCTTCCTTAACCACAAGTTTTTCCCCTTGGCAGAGGTCAATAAAGCATTCGAACTTGTCGGTAGTCGTCCCGGGGGGGCTATCAATGTCGTTGTCCAGCCTGCAGTTTGAACAATTGGGCAGATTGGAGCTGCCGAACAGCCAGAGAGATGTTCGTCCTCTTCTCCGTCCTCTCTTACTTTGGGCTGATCAGTATCCACAAAGCTCATAATATCTCTCGAGTTATGGAGGCCTGGAAAGCACAACTTATAATAGATGAATAGATTATTGAAAATTATATAGCGTCTAGCTCTTAGCATCGCCTCCTTTCGCTTGAACTTCTTCAAACTCAGGACTACGTGTTCAGCTCCCAATCTATTCTCGAGTCTTCCCCAATATCAAACAAAATAAAACCCCAAGCCCTGTCTCGCCTGCGTACTGAAGGGAAATGCCATGCCGCCTACCCCTTTGACTGCGATGAATTCCGACTTTCAACATAATGGGTCACTTGAAGCATAGTGTTATCCCCTCGTCGCGAGCTAGGAAAGCGAACCTTGAATTGAGCCCTGAAGGACATTGCGTAATTCGTGGCCGTTCTCTTACCAAACCAAAACAACTCCTCTTCCTCTCGCCTTCAGTGCATTTGGGATTTCCAGTATATCAAGCAAGCCAAGTGCTGTCGCACCAGCATCAGATAATACGTCCAGACATGCCCCCCTTCCCTTTAATACCCTTACAGTGGCGATATCTCTCTGGAAAACTACCCAGTGCAGTGCTGTGTAACCCAACATTCCATCTTTGGCGTTGATATATTCTGGCTGTGGAAAATGGTCAAGGATAAGCTTCAGATTCTGCTGGTTGCATGAGTAGGAGGATATTTGTTCCACAATCGACTCTTCGCTGTTGAAACGTTGGCCGGCTTGAATAACGATGTGTAATGCAGTCAAATTCATGGCCTTGTCCACAACGAAGTCGGCTCCCTCTACAAGAA
Source organism: Tetracladium marchalianum (assembly GCA_037074945.1). Taxonomy (NCBI): domain Eukaryota; kingdom Fungi; phylum Ascomycota; class Leotiomycetes; order Helotiales; genus Tetracladium; species Tetracladium marchalianum. The sequence continues at coordinate 7,941 of JBAMDN010000158.1, forward strand.
GAAATTCTGCATCTTCGTACGAGGCATTGTTGTTCAGCCGTAACACCCACCATGGTCAAAGCTCAGTAGTCGGACCAAGATAATCCTATGCCAGCAGCCATTGTTCTGAAACTTGGCCCAGGACGACCACCGTCATCCAGTGAGGTATTATGATCGAGAATCAACTCGGCGAGTGCGAAATTGTGTTTCATCATTGCTGCGGCGAGTGGCTTTTCACCGAGGTGTCCTGCAGTTGTTGCCGGCGTTGCTAGATCAGATATCTTCTCTGGAATGCGACGTGCGAAATAAGCATCCTCAGTAGCATTTGCGCAGAGATTAAGAACTATCGTGCCCAGCGATTGCAGGGGTCGAAAACGAGAGAGGAAGAAGAGGAAAGAGAATGAGGAGAATGGATGAGAAGCAGAATAATCCGAATAAACACCAGAAAAGCAAGGTTATTACTAATTTAGTGATGTACATTCGTCTAAAGAGAGAGAAGGGGGAGGAAGAAGCTCTCCTTCCTTTTTCTTTCCTTTTTTAAATTAAAAATCCTTTAAATGTGCTATATCTTGCTCTTATTTCTAATCACAGTCTTGCGGTCTCTCACCAGACATTCAAATGAAACTCGACAAGTCATCTCTATGCCGGTTAAAAGCGAGCTCTTCATTGATCCCGATATCGCATCATCTCATCTAATTGACAAGACCCAATCTCCACTCCTTTTCTGATACCATTGGCCGTACCAGGATGGGCAAAACATGTGCGCATATTTGAGTCGATCGGTTCAATCATCTGCTCGCTCCTAATAGCCGATTTAATTCGTTCTGCGTAATCAATCCTCTCGTGCAAGGTTTCTTGCATTGGAGTGGGGGACCTACCCCTCCTCTGGAAAAGATATAACACTAAACCATCCCCCATCTAATTCTTAATCTCATTCTCATCGACCCAGCACATCAGCTTCAACAGATAGCCAATTGAACCCCACTCACCGTCTGTATAGATCCTAGGTATTTTGGTCCCAAGCTAACACAATTAGTCTTTCAGAATTCAGTACAAAGTACTACCTTCCCAACAAAACAGTGGGAGTCATGTCATCCAAGCAATGGAATTGTCCCTAAGAGGATCAAGGTATTTCATCGATTGTAAAATATCTTTTTGCATGAACCGGTGTTCGTTCCCGGTGTCATCACAGCTCTACATCTACCATTTCCTTTTATCGGAGATACGATGTCCTGCCTGGTGACACATAAACCGGGTTCGTTCTGAGATGATACGGTTACTTGAACTTGATCTGGATAATACCAGCGAAAGGATCATGCCTTCCCCTTTCCCGTCGGAAGACAGATCTAACCCAGGTTAGGTACAATCCTTGAATCCAAAGAGCCCCCAGAAATTATGTCTCCACCTTCAGCAATGTTTGAAGAGCCATCTGCTGCTCTTGACAGCGTGCCAATCAAGTCTACCTTCAACCCCACGGTTGTTGCCATCAATGGCAAGAAAACCAAGACTCTTGCGGAGTTGGCGGATAAGTGGGAGCAAGACTTCACTTTTTCTCCCATCCGCGAGTCTCAGGTCTCTCGCGCTATGACTCGTCGCTACTTCCAGGACCTCGACACCTACGCTGAGTCTGATATCGTGATCGTTGGTGCTGGGTCTTGCGGTCTTAGCACTGCGTATATGCTCGGCAAGGCTCGCCCTGATCTCAAGATTGCTATCATTGAAGCATCAGTCAGCCCTGGAGGCGGAGCTTGGCTTGGTGGTCAGCTGTTCAGCGCCATGGTCATGCGCAAGCCTGCTGATGCTTTCTTGACCGATCTTGGCGTTCCATTTGAGGACGAGGGAGACTTCGTTGTCGTGAAGCACGCTGTAAGTTGGCCAACGTATTACAATCATCGAGAAAGAAACTCCTACTGATTTTTGATGATCTAGGCACTTTTCACATCGACTCTCCTCTCCAAAGTCCTCTCTTTCCCTAACATCAAACTCTTCAACGCCACCGCAGTCGAAGACCTCATCACCCGCCAAAACCCTGATGGCACGCTTCGTATCGCTGGTGTCGTCACAAACTGGACGCTCGTAACCATGCACCATGACGATCAATCCTGCATGGATCCCAACACTATCAACGCGCCGGTCATCATCTCCACTACTGGTCATGATGGCCCATTTGGTGCTTTCTGCGTCAAGCGGCTTGTTTCCATGCAGCAGATTGCGAAGTTGGGTGGTATGCGCGGATTGGATATGAATGTTGCCGAGGATGCCATCGTCAAGAGAACCAGGGAAGTTGTTCCAGGTTTGATCGTTGGAGGCATGGAATTGAGTGAAGTTGATGGCGCCAACCGCATGGGCCCTACCTTCGGAGCTATGTATGAATGCCTATCCCCCATCTTTACCAAATGAAGCTGACTTTAAATAGGGCTCTTTCTGGTGTTAAGGCTGCCGAGGAAGCATTGAAGGTCTTCGAGGAGAGGAAGCTTCAAAACGCTTATTAGCCCGAATCTCAGGCCGCCGCTTGTTGCATGGTGAGATATGATTTGGAAGGAAAGTGGACAGGATAAAACAAAGGTCAACGTAATTTTCGTGGTAGGCTAAATTAACAATGTAAACGCGAATTACCTGACGACCTCGCACCCGCTTTGATACTTACTTAACTTCATATCATCTCACCTTGCAGCATACAAGAGGAGTCCGTATATATTTTCGTTGCTTCTCTAATACATGGCAGCCGTTAATGTCAGGCACAGCAATGGAACAACTCCTCTTCAGATAGCTACAAATTTTAACTATTCTGTAGCTGGTGCTCGCTAGGCTTGTGCCCACAAATTCATCAAATTCGAAGTTAATATCAACGCTCCTCCGCCTGACTATGGTCCCACAGCACTTTAACCGGTTATTTGTCTTTTGGCAGAAGGAAGGAGATTCAGACCTCGTAGCCCGATTAATAAGTCATGGGGCCGATATGAATATGTTTCCTAGTGCAGAAAGTCCTGGGGGGTTCATCACCGCGCTATAAATTGCTACCGCCGGAGGCCACATCCAGCCAGTGAAATTTCTTTTAGGCAAAGGGGCAGATATCAACCTGCGACTTAAAGGCAGTAAGGGCTAAACGGCACTCCAACGTGATAATGTAGAGACTATGAAACTTTTGTTGGGCGTGGTAGCAGATGTAAATGCCAGCCCACAGGACACTGGGTTTACTTTCCTATTGTTGGATAGCCTACCAACGATGGATTATCACGTAAGGGATTCGTAAAAGGGAGACACGATGGCCAGCAGAGTAGGGTATTCCTAAATCTGGTAGTGTCGTGTCTAAAGAAGAAGAGAAGAGGAGAAGAGAGCGTCGGTGCTAGCCACCGAGCTAAATAGCCATGTATAGAATAAAGAGTGAATGGCGAAGCATCTGGCCCATTTAAGCAATCACGTGATGACGTGACTCACTTCTCCCAACACCTGCAAATAACTGCAAAAAGAGGCGATATCAAAGCTACCGAGCTATTACTGATACACAAAACTAATCTCAATACTCCGGGTGGGGAATATGGAACTGCCCTTGACTGCGCAGCAGCGCGGGACCATATAACAATTGCAGAGAGTTTGCTGCTTACAGGCGGCGACGTAAATTCTCAATAGTCTGGAAAGTATCGAGTACAGATAGCGCTTGAGACGGCATCGCCGCATCGGTACAGGGTCAATTAGACATGGTACAGCTTCTGCTCAACCATAGGGCAGGCCTACATCTCCCAGCCGATCAGCGATACAAGTATATATTTCGTTTCGCGAATGCAATTTGCCAGGTTAGCATTACTTCATTGCTTCAGAGCTATCAATGTAAGGCATTAGAGGAAGTGTATAGTCCAATGCTTGAAAATCTATATTCTGAAGTCAAGGATTTAGATACTGAAGATGTGAATTCTAAAGACTTGTGTTCTACAGATTGAAGGTCTGGGGACAATTCATTTCCTTTCCATTACATTTCAAGGTTAGTGGCGCGTACTTTGGGTTTGTTTTTGGGAATTGTTGGGAAGGTAGTATGGAATAAGATATGCCTGCGATTTGTGAATTAGTTACTTCCCTCAAAGCTTCCTGCCTAATTCAATACAAAGAATCCATCTGGTGCAAATTACCAGTGATCAAGCACAAGCACAAGAATTAACGAGATGGCTCCTCTAAATACGCGGACCTGTCACCAGTGTGGCCTTTATTTTTTATTCAAGGGCCAAGCAAATAGCCTAAATGCAGGAGTGTCGCTTTAGCCGGAAACCCAAGACATTTTTAAAGGTACTCAATCTTCTACTAAACCTAGACTATCCTAGGAAAAGTCATTTTCTTTTTAAGATCCCTTATTCATTTCTTATATTTTATCTTATCTAACCCTTCATAATGCCTCCACCCGCATGGCCAACAATTCACACTGCAATGCACATCCACCTCACCAAACGCCATACCACCTCCTCCCTCCGAAAACTAAGTCTCAAGCCCCAAACCAGCATTGATTTCTCCTCCAACGATTTCCTCTCACTCACCTCCTTTCCAATTCTCAAAAGCAATTTCCTCTCCGAATTAAGCGACTCCCCATCCTTCAGTCTGGGAAGCGGGGGTTCTCGCCTCTTAGATGGCAATTCGGCTTATGCTGAGGATTTGGAGAAGTCAATTGCGGCTTTCCATGGCGCCTCGGCGGCGTTGCTGTTCAACTCTGGGTTTGATGCCAACGAGGGGTTCTTTGCCTGTGTGCCACAAACGGGAGACGTGGTATTGTTTGACGAGCTTGTCCATGCCAGTGTTAGAGAGGGAATGAAGTTATCGCGAGCGGGGAGTTGTGTATCTTTCGCTCATAACTCCATACGGGATTTACGGGCGAAGATTGAGAGGTTGCGGGGCGATGATCAGAGGATCAGGATGGGGCAGAGAAATGTGTTTGTGGCGATCGAGTCGCTATATTCTATGGATGGGGATTTATCTCCTCTTGAAATGATCGTGGAGTTGGTGGAAGAGATGTTACCACAAGGAAATGGGCATGTGGTTATCGATGAGGCGCATTCCAATGGGATTTATGGGGCGCAGGGGAGAGGAATCGTGAGTAGTCTTGGACTGGAAGATAGGATTTTTGCTCGGCTGCATACTTTTGGGAAAGGCCTGGCTTGTAATGGAGGTAAAATCCACGGTTACTTATTTTAAACCCTGATTTTGCTGATAGTGGAAGCTGCCATTCTTTGCACGCCGTTGACACGAGAGTATTTGATCAACTATGCAAGACCACTGATATACTCCACGGCAATGTCTTTCCCGGGTCTAGCCGCCATCAAAGTAGTCTACGCACTAATGGCACAGGGAGGAACCGAATCCGTAAGTCATAGATAAAGCTGTGCCAAAAGCTCGGAATCACGGCTAACTTGATATCAGCGCATCGTATACCTCGGCCAACTCATCGAACACATGCATCACCGACTAGCAAGTATATTACCACATACCAAACACCCGCTTACAGGAGACCAGCTCCTCCGACTTCCCAGTGAAATCCCACGCTCTCCAATATTTGCACTTCTGACTCCAGAGCCGAGAAGTCTAGCAGCGTATTGCCAAGACGGCGGGTTCATGGTGCGAGCGATTGTTCCTCCGACTGTACCGGAAGGAATGCAGAGAATCAGAATATGTTTGCACGCAGGGAACTCTTTTGAGGATGTGGAAAGGCTGGTTAGTAGGGTTAAGAGGTGGCTAGAAATTAGAGGAAAGGTTGGGGCTGAAGAGGAGACGAGTGTAGAGTCTGTAAAAGCAGTGTTGTGACGCATAGGCTTGAATTCAATTCGCTTAGATAAATGAGAGGGAGGGAATGGGGATTAGCATCAAAATTTAGAGGAATTGAGGGGGTATTGGGAGGCTATCCCGAGTTGCAGGTTAAGAGCTGGAGAAGGATAAAGCCAAGATATTGTTCACATTTACATTGTAAAACATAGGGGTGAAAATGTATCCAAAGGTGCGAAAGATTACCTGTATTTATTGTCTATGCTAGCTGTATTTTGACAAGACAAGCATGAATAGGATCACTCAACAATTCGAGTATTGAATAAAACGTATGAACAGCAGCAATTTCCGAACACTAACCCAACTTGAAGAAGGATGGATGCTGCCATGTGATTCAAATATGACCACTGGAAAAATTACTTCATACTTTCTCTTAACGCCTCCACCTCAAAACTCTCCATAGGCCGTAATCCCCACTTGTCAAAAATAATACGATCCTCGTCCCACCCATTACAAGCAGTTGTAAGCATCTTCTCGCCTGTAAAAACAGCGTTCGCACCCGCCATGAAACACAAAATCTGCTGTTCTTCAGAAAGTGTGGTGCGGCCTGCTGCTAGACGAATAATGGTTCTTGGCATGACCACTCGTGCAGTTGCGATGGTTCTTAAGGTTGCGTCGAATGGGGATGGGGCATTGTCTCCTAGGGGGGTACCTTTAATTGGGACGAGAGTGTTGACAGGGAAGCTTTCGGGGTGAGAAGGGAGAGTTGCAACCGTGTGGATGAGCCCAACATGGTCGCTTGGATTCTCTCCAAGTCCAAGTATTCCTCCTGTGCAGACATTCAATCCAGCATCCCTGACATTTTGGATCGTTTGAAGCCGCTCGTCATAAGTTCGGGTCGAGATAACAGATGGGTAGAAATCTCTTGATGTATCGACATTGTGGTTGTATGCAGTCAGACCAGCCTCCTTCAACTCCTTCGCCTGTGCGAGATCGATCATCCCTAGTGTAACACAGACCTCCATGCCCATACCTCGTACGCCCTTGACCATAGCTTTGATGTTGTTGAGGCCCGACTTTCGTCCGAACATATCCCTCCAAGCGGCCCCCATACAGAATCTTGTGCTACCATTGTCCTTGGCAATTCGTGCTGCAGCGAGAACTGAGTCGACTGTCACCATCTTGGATGCTTTGAGGCCCGTTTGATATCGAGAAGACTGGGCGCACTGGTAAATGTCAGAGAGAGCTGCATCAACCTGCCCAATGAATTCCACGAAATGCTCTGCATCTAGTTGATCTTCCACTAATGAATATCTATACCCACATAAGAACAATCCTCACTGCACCCTCCAGTTTTGATGTTCATCAATGTGCACATCTGGATTGATGCGGGGTTGTGGAACTTCCGATGAACCGTTCCCTGGCACCAATCTATCAGAAATTGAAACTATGAATCATGGCAGGACCACTTGCTGCTGCAAAAGCCAATTCCATCAACGGAGTGTCATAGAGCTCCTTGATCTCCTCCTTGGTCCAATTGGTCCTTGGGGCCGTTGCAGCGAGTGCATTTTCGAGAACTAATAGCGGGGTCTGTTGTTGAGAAGCGACGGCAGAGACAGTTCCATATGCCCTTCGCACAGGTGGTGTCTTGGTCGCCTGGAGTAAAACGGTATAGCTCTTCAGCAGAAACTGAGGTCGATGTCCGGGCATGATGTTCTTTGCTCGTCGGGTCAATTGGAGGATTGAGGCTTGTTCGAGATGGAGGGTTTTTGTTGAGTGTGCACATGCTGTCTAATTTAAGCTGCGTAAAGGAAGGTCACTGGTTGGTGGGCTTGCACGAATTTCACGGAAAAAATTCTGCAGGCATGCCGCACTGTGGTGATATTAGCCGTAATGAACGAGCAACTGTCATTGTGTCCAGCAGGCTGGTAGCAGGCTGGACTACTTGACTTCCAGAAACAGGAAGCTGTGTCAGGAGGCCGTGACCATGTCGATACACATACATCTCAACAACCGAGTTGAGGTGAGGTTAAGATAGCCTGCTTATGGAGTTCGTTTAACTTCTCCAGTGAATCCACTCCTGTCGGGACGACCAGCTTGGCCCCAAAAAACATTGTGAGTGAAGCAAGGAAATTACTCCGTAAGGCACCCCCAACCTTACGTAAGAGTCACGCAGAACCTCCCTCAATATCTACATCTGAATGGCTTCATCGTGCAAACCTGAACCTATATCAACAATGCTGCTTGTTGCTAATGAAGCTCAACGACAAACATGGCTCTTCAAAACTCCACTTTGTGGAGTAGTCTCCGAGCCTACCAAATATACGGCGCCAACACCAATGTAGGAAAGACGATTATGTCCACTGTCCTCTGTAAAGCGTTCTTACGAAAGTACCCCCATGAATCTGTACATTATCTCAAACCAGTATCAACAGGACCTTTAGATGAGGCAGATGATCGCCATTTGGCACAATTCTCTCTCGGGACAAAGACGCGATGTTTATTTCAATTCGATGAAGCAGTCAGTCCTCATCTTGCTGCTGGGCGGTCAAGCCAGGTAAGTAAGTACCACCGAGGATCAGATATCGTCCTATTAATCACAAACACAGTTCGTATCCGACTCTGATATCCATGAGCAAGTCCTTGCCCATCTCACAGCATGTGCCAAATCAGGCCCTGGCACAATTCTATTAGAGACAGCTGGTGGTGTCCATTCTCCTACCCCGAGTGGTAGTTCCCAGGCGGATCTCTTCAGGCCCCTAAGATTACCCGTGTGTTTAGCAACAGACTATCGTCTGGGCGGTATCTCGGCTTCTATTTCGGCCTTTGAATCACTCCATATCAGGGGCTATGATCTGGATGCCGTGTTACAATTCGAGGATGAAAAGTACCAAAATCATGCTTATCTTAAAGAATATTTTGAAAAAAAAGAAATTACAACTCTCTCACTTCCTCTGCCTCCTTCGCGAGGACAAACACCACAAGAAGACTTCGAACTCATGTCGGAATATTACGAGAAAGCAAGCAGTCTAGACGTAGTCGACGAAACAATCTCAAAATTGACAAAAAAACACACCAAACGAATCCAGTCTTTAGAAGAAATGTCAAGCAGAGCACACAAGCAGATCTGGTACCCCTTTACGCAACACCGAGATATCTCTCCCCAAACCATCCTCACCATTGATTCCGCCTCAGGCGACTTCTTCCAAACTCACTCTACGACCACCAACACTCAAACCATATCTCAAGAACCTATCCTGAACCCAACCTTTGATGGTAGCGCAAGCTGGTGGACCCAGGGTCTCGGACATGGCAACCCCTCTCTGTCTCTTGCAGCAGCCTACGCTTCCGGACGTTACGGACACGTAATGTTTGCGGGCACAATTCATCAACCTGCCTTGCAACTAGCCTCCAACCTCCTCACAAGCATGCAAAACCAACGGCTTCAGAAAGTCTTCTTCTCGGACAACGGAAGCACAGGCATGGAGGTAGCGACTAAGATGGCGCTTTCAGCGTCTTTTGAGAGATACCGATGGGATGTGCCAAAGAACGAGGTGGGTGTGTTGGGTTTGAAGGGCTCGTATCATGGGGATACGATTGGGGCGATGGATTGCTCACAACCATCGACTTTTAATGATAAGGTGCATTGGTATACAGGCAGGGGGTACTGGTTTGATTTTCCACAGGTCAAGATGGTGAAGGGACGGTGGGTTGTTGAGCCGCCTGAGGGATGGAAGAAGAGTTTGGAGGAATGGTTGGGTTTTCTTCTCTAGAAAGTACCACAATGCGGTATACATCAACCCAGCCGTAGCACCCAGAAACACCAAATCCTGGTCATAGGATCGGTAATTGATTTTTCAGAGAATTGATGGATGGGTGGGCTACCGACTGTTGCGGCATTGAGACCAGGAACACAGCTGGAGGTCATCCATGTTGGAACTCGTACTGCAAGGCCGGACACGCCAAGTGCGCCGGGAAGACTGATGTAATTTCACTAGTAATGTATATAGAAATCGAGAGAGAGAACAAACTAACCTCCAGAACATCAGAGCGACAAAGGCTGGGATGAAGTCCGTGGATAAGGTTTAACGCGTATAGGGACTTCGGTGATGGTTTTGCCGAGGGCGAGAGATAGCGAATAACCGATACTTTTATAAACCATTAGGTGCTTTGAGTGTGCTTCCGGACTGAAAGTACATGTCATTTGTCATTAACCTATTCTCCAGCTTTTTCACGTATTTATCATGCAACTATACCATTCAACACCCAAGTCAGCTTCACTCATTTCAATTCGAGTCCTTGAAAGTTAGGAGTAGATCAACGGCTTGTCCTGATTACCACCAACAGAAGTCAGCGTTCCGGAATTCGTGTATCTTACAATTTTGAAATGAACTGGCGGACCTCCAAAAGATCTATGTGAGAATCAGTATAACTCCATAAGCACAATATTAGAGATGAGAAGGTCAAGGAGTTTCACAGAATGGATATTCGTCCTGCGAATTGATGGATGGGTCATTGACCATACTCACAAAAACCCCAGAGCCCAACAATTTATCACCACCTCCCACAGCTTCGCCCCGAGGTCTTGCGGAAGCCATTGTCCTGATCGTGCAACTCCCATCTTCAGATGAGACCAAAGGACAGATAAATGCCTTTGTCGTTGAGAAGAGTCGTCGCGACGACGTGATGAAAATATAAATATAATTCCAAGACGAACCTATTCTTGGTTGAGCTCGTCACCCCACGTGGTAGAGATGTGATTGGTCAGTTGGAGAATGTGGCTGATATGTGAACGGGTGGGTGAGATGAAGCTGTGCTTGCTCTGTGTGATGCGAGGCCGACCAATTTCGTCTCCGAACGTGAGCAGATAGAACACCAAAACTACAATAACTTTCTAATCATTTAAATCAACCCTAAAACGATTTGAAATTTTACCTAAAGAAAGGAACATACTAAGAAAGACTATAACTTCATTTCCCATTAGCTTCGTAGATCTATAACCTACGTTGTAGTGATAAGATTTTATTATTCTTGTGTATTTGATGTGGTCTATGTCTGGTCACGCTCAGAGACGAAATTGGTCGGCCTTGATGATATCTGTTCGTGTATGGAATGAAATGGGGATTCGAAAATAGACTGTACCGCTCTTACGTTACGTGAACTGTACTCGAGCTCACGCGCTCGCTTGTCAATAGAGAACCCCTTTCGCCTCCCATTCTTCTGCTGGTTTTGAGGGTATCGTTTCTTTTCTTATTTGTCTTTATGATTCTCGTCAAGATATTTTTACTTTTGCAAAGGCCCACCCATCCCACCATATGTTATCGTCTTGATCGTTTGATACTCGCTAATACCATATTGACTTCCTTCCCTTCCAAACCCAGATTCCTTAACACCACCAAACGGAGCAGCGACATCTGAAATCAATCCGGTATTGACACCCACCATACCAACCTCCAACGCCTCGGCCACTCTATAAATCCTCTGTAAATCCCTGGAGAAGAAGTACCCCGCCAAGCCCACATCAGACGAATTCGCGATCTTCACGACCTCTTCCTCACTGTCAAACTTAAAGAGGCCGGCCACCGGGCCGAATGTTTCTTCATGGGCAAGATCCATATCGTTGGTCATGCCTGTGATGACGGTGGGTTGGAAGAAATTGGGCCCTAGCTCTGGCATCTTGTGGCCCCCCTGGATCACCTTCCCTCCTTTTGCCTCAGCGTCTCGTACGTGTGCGTCAACTTTTGAGATAGCTCTCTCGTGGATGACTGGACCGTGGGTTACGCCCTCGGTATAACCACCGCCGACTTTAAATTCCTTGACCTTTGCTGCGAACGCCTGAGCAAACTTGTCGTAAACCGACGATTGGACAAAAATTCTGTTGGCGCAGACGCAGGTCTGACCAGACGAACGGAATTTACTCGCAATTGCACCGGTAACAGCGACATCGATATCGGCATCGTCGAAGACAATGAATGGTGCATTTCCTCCGAGTTCGAAAGACAGTTTTTTGAGTGTGCTGGAAGATTGCTTCATCAGGAGTTTACCGACACCAGTTGAGCCAGTGAACGATACTTTCTTGACCGTTGAAGAGGTGCAAAGAAGTTCTCCTACTTCAGGAGTATTCTTCAGCGCACTAATAACATTTACAACTCCCTTGGGGATACCTGCCCGGTGAGCAAGCTCGGCTAAAGCGAGAGATGTAAATGGAGTCTCGCCAGGAGACTTTGCAACGACGGTACATCCCGCGGCAAGAGCTGGCCCAATCTTTCGGGTGATCATTGCCGCGGGAAATTCCATGGGGTGATGAGACCACAGACTCCAACAGGCTCCTTTATTGTTACGACTCTGTTTCCAGCAATTGATGCTGGAATAGTGTCTCCGTAAATCCTAGGCGCTTCCTCGCTGAACCACTCAAAAAATGATGCAGCATAGGCAGCCTCTCCCTTTGCATCTGTGAATGGTTTTCCATTCTCCCATGTAATGAGCTTTGCGATATCCTCCGAATTCTCGACCTGCCAATATGTCAATTGTGTGGTTCTTTGTTCCCCGCAAACGGTCCACCCACCATCAAATCGTACCACTTCCTCAACAACTTTGAGCGTTCACGACCTGTCTTCGTCCGAAACGAGGGGAAGGCCGCGGCAGCAGCATCGATTGCTAATTGTGTATCTGCAGCATCAAATTCGGGAGCACTGCCGATCACTTTTCCAGAAGATGGATCTGTCCGTTGTTGATTAGTACAATACATCTCTGTCAATTGAGCTAGCAATGGCGTACCTGTAACCTCGAATGTCTTCCCCGACTTTGCTTTAACCCACTCTCCATTGACGTACGCCACATCCAGCTTCAGTAAAGAGGGGTCGTTGAGCTTTGGGACTGTATGCGACATTGTGGAAGCTGCACGTAGATATCTGGCTGGCAGGGAGTAGTTTTGAAAGCAGGACCGTGAAACTGTCTTCGCTGTTGCTGTTCTTAGGAGGGATGCCATCATGGATAATATTCAAGATCAGAAATTGAGGGGAGAAAGCGTCCAAGCAAGCAGTCGATGGGGAGGTGGGCTAATGAATTTGTGATGGCATCAGAGGGGTAGCCGAGCTGGCAATTGGCTCTGGAGTCGATGATGCAGCTGGGAAATCAACCTGGGGAGCTCTTATCTCAATTCCGAGGCTACGCTACTGTACTCCGTGAACTCCGGACCCCTGTTCTTATCAACTATCCACATATGTTTAACTTTTTCTTGCTAGCGCTCAGGGTTGAAAGACCTTGTTCAAGGAGATGCAATATTGGGAATAGTATTAAAGAAACGAGCATTCGAGGCAACATGGGTTATAAGTGCTTTGAGTCGAGGACTATACTCTCTTATCGAGTTAGGATCTTGGCAGTCGTGACTTCGCGTCAGGGCATTTGGCGTTCTGCAGCAAAACCCCCACCACAATCACCGCACAAACCTTCACGACCAGGCTCCCACCACCACTTCAAACAGATGAATGAGTAGGAGGCCACTTATCATCGTGCTGGACATGAGGCAATTGATCAAGGAAAGATTCTCATTTTCAGAGGTTTTCATACGCCATAAACAGTAACCTTCAGGTTGCAGTCCTGTGACTGACTGGTCACCTGTACAGTACCTACATAGCAAGCCAGACATGGATTCCAACCAACCCTCACAATGTCACGCACTTAACGTGTCCGACGAGAATCGATGTCAAGAAGCCGCAACCTCGGTAAACGGTCTCTTTTGTAATTTTCATTCTAAACAAGCCCAAGGCCTATACCGTGGATACAAGATCCGCAACGCGAGACTCGATGCTTTGGACGCCAATCCTCCCGAATACCTTGCAGCTACCAAGACTCCGCTTTCCAAACAGGATTTCGCGGATTTGAAGAGCAAAGAAGCATGTCAGGAGCTCCATTCGCATTTATGGCAGAAGTACCAGCTTCTAGAACGCGTAATTCGTGCAAGAAGACTGGTAAATTGCTACTTCTCTGATCTACTCGGAATGATTGGCTAAACAAACCATGGAATATAGCACCACTCTCGCTTCTTTTCCATGAACTATGATTATGGCCATGCTAAATTTCTGGATTCATTACAAAGTACAAAGTTTACCGTCCTTAATGCAATCGAAAGATTAGAGAGACGAACAGCGGAGATTATGTACGAGAGTCAGAAGTGGTTCAATTGGGTTCGACAATGCCAGGATGAAGAAGAGCAAAATCGAGAGAAAGAGCAGAAAAAGGTGAAGCTTGAGGCAGCGATGTTCCGGAGAAACAAGAGAATGATGGATAATCGTGCAAACGATAGGAAGATGAGGGAAAATAAGAGGCGTGATGATGTCTTCTTGGAAAAGATCTACAAGGAGAGAATGAGAGAGATGGGAAGTGCCGAGGAAGAAATTGATGAGATGGAGTGGGATCCTATTGAGGACGTTCTGGAGGATAGTAGGGGAGATTTCATCGGTATTTATGCCCTTTTCGTTGCACCCTTTACCAAGTGTTCTGCGCACCAAAAGCTAGATTCACATCTAACTTATGACATCTAGACCTTATTCGCAGCTTTTTGTGGTTACCAGATCCACCAGTTGTCGAGTATACACCAAATCAGGTCTTAAAGCCCAAACCTTCTGCCACAGCGGTGGAACCAGCAGAAGCTGTCCCACCACCTCTAGAGGCCGAACCTGTAGAAGTAGTCCCTAGTGTTGACGATGATGATGACGAAGCCGAAAAGACTCCAGTCCAAAAGTCAAACAAGAAGAAGAAGAAGAAGAAGAAGAAGAAGGCCCCTGCAGCAGATATTCCTGGTGAAGCTGCAAATGCAACTGCTGAGACACCCAAAAAGCCATCCAAACAACAGGAGGTTCCCGACAAGAGCCTGATTGAGACAAAAGAAGACATGGCCAAAAGATTAAAGGAAGGATCTGACATGGATCTTGAGGTAATTGGGGGCGTTGTCATAGGACAAAACAGCGATGGCCCAATCATTTCCAAGAAAACTATCACATTTTCGGATGAGGAGATTAAAACTCTTTTAGAAGAAGTGTCCGAGATCAAGAACTTGCTCTTCTGTCGATTGTTACTTGGCCATGCCACCCTCCTTCCTGCGGCACTGAGGGCAGGAAGCGTAGAAGATTTTTTGGCAGATAAACAAGTTCCTGGAGCAGCATTGCGTGATATCTGTCTTAAGATGGAGAATCCGGGACTTCAAGAAATTCGAGATGCCTGTGCAGATTTCTTCAGACCAGATGAGGAGCCCGAAGATGACACTACCAAGTCTACAAGCAAAGAAGAAGATTCTAACGTTGAGGATCTCATGCTCCTAAAGCCACGAAAGATGCGTGGAGACCTACCCGACCGATGGCGCTCCAAACGAGAAACTGAAAGCATCAGCCATGATATGCTCGATGAGATACTCATGAACGCCGGTGGTACTTTTGTTGACTTCGGGGAATCCAAGGATAGCAGACCTATTCATAATAAGAAAGTCCGCGTCAAGATATGTGGAAGATCAATTTGGAACTATCCCAGTAACCAAGCAATGGGTAGAGGAGGTTGGCTGCAATTTTCCATCATTGCTAAGGATAGCTCCCTCTTCGATGCCGTTGCTCTTTGTCGTCACTGGGATGAGTTCTTCGAGTTGAATATTCTTGCTCTTTGGAATTACTTTCCGGGTGCAAAGTGGCTGAATTGGGCTGACAGTCGTGGTCGACAGCAACTGTTACAAATGGTTTGCAAAAAACCCCTTTTTAGCGAATCTTGCACATGCTGATCCGGTTTCATAGGGCTTTATCATGTATGCCGGGACAGAGAGTCCCGATGCTATGGATCTTACTATTGAGTTGAGAGAAGGGGCACGCCACGGTAACGTTCGTCGAACGCATACTGTCTCTCAATATCGAAACTTTATCTGCGCCCATATCAAAAGGGACGATCAAGTCAGTCGCCGAACAGTGCAATATCTCTCGATGCAGAGCCATCGCTTACTCGTGCTCGTTCGTGATGCGGAGACTGGGAAGCTCCTCATCACGCCTCCCGAGGAAGAGAGATGGTTATGGAGGACGAAGAAGGGAATTGGAAGAGCGACAAGAAACCAAGATTGGTTTGTTCAAAAAAGCATCGGGCCTGCATTTTTTGAGGAAGTTGATTCAAAAAGAAAGTGGAACTTCTCCTTCAAGGAGTATTTTGACGTCTACATCTGGGATCTACCTGCAGGACTTTCTTTCCCTTCTCTTTACAACATTGTTCATGAGGTTCGCAAGCTCAGCTCATAAAAATGACTATTACTAATTGATTTAGGTGCTATTCAAATCCTTCCGCTTCAAGGAACCTAACGACATGTACAATCCTGCAGCGGCAATTTTAAAAACCATCTGTCCCGATGAGAACCATCCAGGAAAGATACGAGATATCAAACCCGGAGAGAAAGTGATGAGTTGCATGGATGGAATCAAAGATGAAGGAACCTCATTCCGTTACGGAGAAGCGGATGAGGCCGGGAATTTTCGCGCACGCGCTAGTCACCAGGGTACGTTTCCTCGCCACTTGTTCTATCAAGAAGCAGATGTTCTGGAAGATAAGATCCTATTTCCGGAAGAGTTCTCCAACGGCAAATTTGATCCTCTCAGAGTTGGGAAATTTGAGCCTCTTTCAACTTGGGAGCAAGAAGGTCTCTCGATAGAGAAGTTTGTTAACGACTGGGACTCTGATGACCCAACCGAGGAGGAAGATTCGGAAGAGGACGAGGATGATCATGAGGACAAATATTCGGAAGAGGACGAGGATGATCATGAGGACAAAGAGGAGGATGACAACGATAGTGAAGGAGGAGAACTCATCAACGAAGTGACTCACGAATCAGATATTGTCGACCTTTTTGAATTAATGGGATTCTCGAAGGAATTAGTTGAGGGTATGGAGAGAATGAAGGAGCGATCAATCCAAAAGGGAAAGAAGAGTCAGGACGCGTTGATGAGAGAAGAGTTTGACGCTTATTTTGACAAGGAAAAGAGCAGAGGTATGAAGTGGAACGAAACCTGTTTGTTGGCTTTTGAAATGCTGACGTCCCAACAGTCTTCAAAGATGTGTGGCATAAGGCTGATCTAGCACCTCACGCTCAGACTCGATATGTCGAAATGATAGAGATGTACAAAGCCTCCCTTAAGTGGAATCGGCGGTCAGTGGAGATTCCGCAGAGCTATCTCATCGTAGAGATCGGGGACTTGATGAAATCAACAACGGACACTTCAAAAGACGTTAATAAATCGGTTGCGAAAATAACTCCCTATTTCTATCCCGAGTTTTTTACATCCGAGGTTGGTGAAAAATACAAAAACTCATTGCTAATCAACCAAGAGGAGCGGGCTAAGAACTTCCTGCATACACGCTCTCATTATTCGAACAAAACCCGAGACGAAAGTTTCTGGAAGGAACTGGATAGTTTTGACGTAAAGCGTAGTGAGAACCTGGACTGGGTGCCTCCGGAATGGGATGTTGCTGTCCGACCTATCATTGCCCACCGTGAGCTCTCTCATCTCCCTATCTTCTACATGTACTAAAAACTTCGGAGTCTATAAATCAGGGGTGATCCGTAATCGAGCAAACCCTCACTTCCAAGGTCAAGCTATCGCTAGCGAAGAGTCTCACCGCCCTGGAGTCTACGATCTCTTCATTGACTGGCGCGTTAATGTAGAGACCACTCAATTCCTCTCAGGCATGCTGGATCCGGGTTCCGTCCCCCCATTTCTCGAAACAGCCCAGGAGTTTGCCTCCAAAAACCCCAACGCCAAATTCTCTCTCCTAAGTCTCTGGACCGCGCCACATTTCTACCCTCTCATGATCGGACCTGACAATCACGATCGGACCTCCTTCCGTGATCTCGTCGGTCGCCGTTGGATCTTCATGTTCATCCCAAAAGATATGCCGTTTTCGGAATGGAGCATGCATAGGATTGCGCGCGAGAGGATTACAGCTCACAAGGACGTCTTTGGGAAGAAGGTTGTCGTGAAGAGAGATAAGTATCTTGTTATGGCGGCTGATGATCAGGAGTGTAAGGTCTTAACTACTGCGGCCGTTATGGCGATCCAGATGAGGCCGTGGAGGCTGGAGGTGGACTTGTGGAAGAGTTTTATAGATGTTGATTGCAATTTCTTGGAGAAGCTGGATCCGGTGTGGTGGGAATGAACGAATTGTGTAGATATGTATGTGGTGGGTAATGTTGCAGAAGCGGATCATCCACAAGAATGATGAATCTCATAGCCCATTCTTTAACAAAGAGGCAAGACCATATACAGTTAGAGGATGAACCTACACACATACCGTTCAACAGCTATAATTCAAACTACTTAAAACCAAAGCTAAAAGCTCCAATGTTTTGTTCGCTATGTGAAAGAGTATTCTCGCCTCCTTTCCACACTCCCTCACTTCTTCCCAAGCCCCAGTCTTGGCACGACTGAGTTCCACTTCGTCCCGTACCCCACAACTGTCTGCTTGTTTCCATCTCGTCTCATTCTCTCCCTCCAATAAATGTATTTTATCATCCATCTCATCACGTCCAGGCGCATAAGATTTTCTATACAAAATGATCATCAATCGATCGGCCCTTCAAGAGTATCAACAATATCGTGGGATGTCTCATGGTCACCCAACATGGTCAAGCGATTCGCAAGGCGCTTGATCATACAAGCGCCAATGTAGGGTATGCAGGTAATGAGACCACAGCGCGAAGATGATTTGCCAGATTCGTAACTATCACAGAGAGAGGGGTGGAATTGTTAGTCTTTCGTATTTTGGGTGTTGGTTTTTATTTTTGGGTCTTCTGGATTCGATAACCGCACTGAAACTGGGAGCAAGTACTGTACATGTACCAGCTTCGTCTTGCCTCGGATTTTATTTTCATTTTCGATTTCGTTTCCACTTCTACTCTGTTTATCTCGTTGTCATATATTGATTTATCAAACCTACTGTTGTTTTAATTTTGTTGGTTTTCATTCTCCCGTTTATATTGTAAGGTTACTGGTGTGAAATATGAGTTTACAGGTTCAAAATCAGCATCAATCCCAGGCAGTGGTAGGTCCCGACGTTCTCACATCTCCATATTTTAATCACCTAGGTGACCTGGGTAAAGTTTTCCTACTCCTCTCTTGCTAATACTTCGTTCCAATTGTTTCCTGCAGAAAAAGCGTTTGTTTCGTAACTTTTTCTTGCGGAGATCTTCGTCTTTGAGTCGGAGTTCTCGCAAGACTCGTCAGGGAAGTGAAGACGACACGGCGGCTGTGCGAGTGTCAAGCACGAGTTCCAACGAGCATTCTGCGAACGCGCTGGTACACGTCAAGCAACCGACCCCGATCTCTCAAAACCCGTCAAATCGAATAGGCCCCAACAAGTACGGTCTCTTCCACTTCAACGAGGTCATAGAATCTCAATCATCCGCTTCTGGTCCCCAATATCCCATCGATATCGTGGCGGTCCATGGCATGAATGGAGATGCGTATGATACTTGGACTACCGAGGGTGGAAACAGGAAAGGTGCACCTGGGGGAGTCAATTGGCTCAAAGATTTCTTGCCGGGAGAGTTCCCTGGCGCGAGGATCTTCTCGTATGGGTACCCAGCGAGTACCTTTTGGACGAGGGAGACGGGGAATATCACGGATGCTGCGAGGGTTTTGTTGGAGTGTTTGGTGAATGAGAGGTATAAAAAGGTGAGAAAAGTTTCGCTTCGCTCTCCTGTATCAAATTGGATTCTGAGCCTTGTGATACCGAGCCGATTAGCATTAGAACTTCTCGCTAACTTTCGTGAAGGACAAACGCCCTATAATCATGATCGGTCATAGCATGGGCGGATTGGTTATCAAAAAGGTTAGCTCCATCACTCCAAATACCGAAAAGCAATATTGAACAAAACCATCTAACGGTCCAACCAGGCTCTCAACATCTGCGTTACCGACGGCGGTTACTACACCGACATCAAAACCTCCACCAAATCCATCTTCTTCTTCGCAACCCCCCACGGCGGTTCTGAATTCGCCGATATAGCCTCTTCAATCGCCAGAGTGTCAAATGTTGTCGCCCTTGGAATTGGTCCCGTCCGAAGGGACATTTTCAAGACTCTCATGCCCAACTCTAGGGAGTTATATGATATCTCGATGGATTTCAGGCACCAGTTAACGGTTGACTTAAAGATTTACTCGTTTCTGGAGGAGCAGCCCGTGCCCGGGGTGGGGTTGAAGTCATTGGTGAGTTTCGATTTCTCTTTGTGGTGGGCTTCTCGAGCTTCTGGGAATGTGTTGTACTGATGCTTTTGATCCTAGATTGTCACCCAAACGAGTGGATCGACAGGGGCGCCGATGGAGCAATTGATTAGCATGGCCGGGTATGATCACAGGAGTATTGTGCGCTTCCGGTCGAGGGATGATAGTGGTTATCGAGCGACTATTGGGTCGTTGAGACGAGCTGTGAATGAAGCGATTGCTGGATAGGTAGAGTGCGGTTTCAGAGGTATATAAGATTACAATTTGAACCTTTGCTGAAACTTATGAATAGACCGACTAATAGTCGATTTTTGGAGCTGGAAAATTGGAATTTATACTTCACTGGAAGTCAGACACGGTACACCAGCAGTCACTGGATTTATTGTGAGAAAGTGGAAATATGAGAGACAGCCTTCAGCCTCGTACATCCTCCACGAGATAACAGGCTGGAACAAAATAAAGCTTCTCCTCGCTACATCTAACACACACTGGTGGTTATCGCAAGGCATGAAAAGCGCCTGTCTCGGCAACGCGATAGCAAGAAGCAAAACATGAATAAGAAATCGAGGCAAGACTCCAAAACAATAGCGATCAGCAGTCCCCAAGCAGAATCGCATTTATCAACGAGAACGCCATCTGGAGAATGAATTGAAATATAGCCATGCGGAATAACCGTCAAAATACCAGTCACCCAAGACCGGCTTCAGAAGATCAGCTCCGCCGTCAAGCCTTGCCAACTCAGGCAAGTTTGTAGTAGGGGAAACGCCACGGTCAGCCTTGGGGCCATTTTGAGGGTTTGGCGGCCGACCAGCTGCAGCTTGCTCGGGCATGAGATTGGGTGTTCGTGATGTTCTCGTCAGCACGAGAAATGTGCGGGGTGGGTGGAATGGGAGCGAGGCATCGAATCAGCCTGCGCTAGATACGTTACAGTGGTCGGGCTTCGGCGGTGGGCTTGGAATGTTTTGGATAAGTGCAGTAGAGGGAGAGTAGGAGAGGAGGATAGATAGATAGTACAGTGCGGATGTACGTACCCAGGATGTAGGTCTACTGCGTGTGCAAGTGTGAGAATGATGGAGGCGCCAATCTTGATGCACTTCTCAGCCTCAGAAGTGTCTTGTGTCTGGTGTCTTGTGCAGCCGTACAAAGGACGCCTGCCTGTCGGGCTTCACCCACACTCCCTATGCTGCTTCGACTTCCCTGCCGATGTTCTGGATTGATTCCTTGCCGGGCTTGTGTTTGTTGATAGTGTCGCCGTACACACCAGCATAGTTGACACAAACTGTTGGAACCAGATCGACAACAATGACAGTTCAGGTTCACTTTGCTAGGCCGTCCTGCAACTCCAGCACCCATCATTGTCGGGGAGCATGCCCAAAAATAGGATTTCTTGGTCATCGCAGCTTACTTTGCAGCGCGCTCATTACAGTGGAGAGGGGAGTGGCTCAGGCGCACCGCGGCTGATGCTTGGCCCCGCCGCTCCCCGACCGCATTGGACTGCTGGGGATTCTACGGAGTAGGGATTTTAGCCTGGAACCCCCCGAGTATCGATCCTCTCGTCTCACCACCTCAATTCACTTCAACACCAACACCATACACAAAACTCTACCACGAACTCAGACAGAGACGAACTACTCTACACGCCAACATTATCACCGCGTACTTGGACTGCCTGCTGCGCTCCCGCAATCTCCCTCATCGACGTGATATTCCCTCGAGTTCGCGTGGAATTGACCATTGCGTCTAGTCTCGGTGTGCTAAGGGGGTCAACCCAGAAACAAATATGAGTGTAAGTTTCAAGCTTCTCTTGCACGTTTCAATCTCCTCCCCACATCTCTGCCCGATCTACAAACTCCCTCTCCCCTTCACCTTCCACACCCGGCCTCTGTTTTTCCTTTTCTTTTCCTTTCCCCTTGTCTGCGACCATCAAACAAACCTTACCCTTCACTACTGCACTGCTCGATTCTCTGGAAGAACTCAAAACTAATATACAATGGCACAACAACAGAACTACGGGTGAGTGCTTCCCCCTACCTGCGAGCTGTCTTCTGGCTTTGGGCTCGCGCGACCGATAACCACGCGATCGGTTCCCTTCTGCTGCATACACGCGAGCTTTGCTGATACAGTTCCTCGGCAGATATGGTCAGAACAGGTACGATGATCGAGGCGAGCAACCACAATACAATTCCGGCGGGTATGGCAACAATCAGCCTTACTCCTCTCGTCCCGACTACAACAATGCACCTCCCCAACAGTACGGCCGCCAACCGCAATACAACCAGCCCAGCAATGGCAGAGACGAATATGATGGTAAGCGGCTCGAGGCATATCCGCGTTGGGAAGAAATAGGTGCTAACACGGCCAGTAGACCAAAGTGTCGAGTTGAAGTCCCTGGTGGCCAACGGACAGGAGTATGGAAACACAGGTGCATCCGACGGCAACTACATCCTGGATGAGAGTCAGGCTATCAAGCAGGCCATTAGCAGCATCGTAAACTTCGAGATTCCCAAACTCCAACGTCTGCAGAACAAAGTAAACACCAACCCCGACATCCTCGCTTCATCCGCCGATTCCCCTGAAAAGAAGATGGCCGAGCTCCAACAGGATTGTGCAAAACTGGTGAATGACATCAAGCAATTGAAGATGAGACCCGATTACGCCAACTCGAAATACAAGGCGCACGTCAACGGTTCGAGCAAGGCTTTGAGCGATGCTATCCAGCAATTGCGAGTGATCGAGGCCGATTTCAACAACCAGTTCAAGGCACAGGTTAGACGTCAATATTTGATTGTCAACCCAAATGCGACCGACGACGAGCTCAGGAGTATTGAGGAGCGTCCAGATCAACCAGTCTTCGCCCAAGCTCTCATGCAGAGTAACAGACGAGGACAAGCCCAAACCACTCTGAGCGCTGTGAAGGAGCGTCACCAAGCCATTGAGAGAATCACCCAACAATTCGTAGAACTCGCCGAGCTCTTCCAAGAGATGGAATCGTTGGTCGTGCAACAAGAAGCTGCCGTCGTCAATATTGAGATGAAGGGCGAGGAAGTTGTCGAGAATATGGATCAGGGAACCAAGCAAATCGGTACCGCTGTTCAGAGTGCCCGAAATGCACGAAAGTGGAAGTGGTGGTGTTTGGGTATTTGTGGTATGTTTTCTCCCCTAATTCCAATTTCTTTTTAAGAATGTGCCCCCTTTTGAAAGCAAGCAATGCTAACGAGACACTCAAATTCCAGTCCTCATCGTTGTCGTCATCGTCGTCATCGTCCTCCTCTATCAATTCGTCTTCGGCCCCAATGCAAAGTCAAACAGAGACGCCACCAAGCAAAAGCGATGGGTCCTACCTTCTGCTGATGTCTTTGCTCTCCCTGCCTCC
>JBAMDN010000160.1:0-64567 GCA_037074945.1 Tetracladium marchalianum
TGGTTCGCGTCCTGGATGATATGGTTCCCGTGGCAAGGGAGGGCTGGTAGGAGGAGGACCACCGTATGCTGGTGGAAGTCTTGGAAGACTGTAATCAGGAGCGCGAGGTGGAGGACCTCCATTGGTCAGTTGGTGAGGTGGTTGTCTTGCAGAAACATAAGATGGATATGCCCCGTTTGATAGATGTCCAGCGGAAGATATATGTTGCGGAGAGGGTGGGTATCCATTTGGAATCTGTGGGATGTGACCATTTTGCCGTGGTGATGGCGGGACCGATGGCGTTGGCTGCCTCAAATAAGTCGGTCCGGCCTGCGCAGGAGGAGTATTCTGCGATGAAAGGCTGTTTTCAATTTGACCGTGATGATCTGGGGGGGAATGAATCCCGTTCATCTGGGCATGGATTGGTCCATTTTGTGGAACTGGAGGGGACCGCCGCCAATTCGTATAAGATCCGTTGGTGGGGTATGATGGAGGTTGTGGCCACGCGTAGTGGGCAGGGGCGTTTACAGCATCGCCCTCACCATTTGGAACTGAAATGCTGCTAGCAGCCGCTACAGCCAGAGGTAGTTGAGGTGCTTCTTGAAGAGCGGTAGATGCTATTGGAGCTGGAGGAGGTGGCGGCGGTGAGACCGGAGTCGGCTCCTTCTTGATCTTTTTCCAATGACATTGATGACACTGGAATTCTGTTGAGACAATTTCTGTCTTTGCCGGGTTCCGATGCAGAGCCGCAGCTGCCAAGGCAACATTGTTCTCATTAACTTGCGCTGGAGGCTGGCTGTTATCATTGAGCATGTCATAATCACCATTGGTTTCAATTGAAACGACCAACGGTGCCGATGTTTGATTTTCAGCCTTTGGATCTGGGTATGGCCACCACTTAGGTGTGAGGTGAACACCACAAGTAGTGCACGTCTTCTCATCAGTATTCCGCTCTGGCCCAGGCTTTGCAGCTTCCTCTACCTTAACGTGTAGCCGGCTACTGGTGGAATTAACATTGGCGGTAGATACTCTGCGATTGGGAGGTTGCGCAGTAACTACTGGGTTGATTGCTTTCGTTGACAGATTGATGAGAGTCGCCTTTCGAACCGTTCCAGTCAGAGTCAAATCGGCTTGCTTGAAATTTTGAACATAGAGTTGTAATGCGTTCAATCCTGTCTCGTCAACAACGTCATGCATTTGATGAACGATGGTTTTCGTAGGAACATGTTCCTTGCACCAAACAGCGGCAGTCATCATCCCTACCTCTCCGTTGACATTGACAACACTCACTTGATCACGTCGCGATCCCTTCACTGGGGCTATGTCGAATCCGAGCACGTATCCAGCTTGATGTGCGCACTCAACGTGGACTGATGGTTTGTTAGTGAACTTCTTGGGTCAAACAGTATTTTCGAGCTGACTTACCAGGTGCACGACAAGAATGACAACCAACACACGCACCACCTTGCTTTTTACAGGCTCTACAAATCTCATCGTATCTTGCCGATGGAATGGACGGTATTCCCTCGGATGGCTCGAGAGCTTTGGCGCTACCAAATTTGACTTCTGGGGTGAAGACCGCGCATGTTACATGGACCCAATTGTTGTTCGCGGTTCGCTTTAGTGGCTCTCGAGGATTGGCAGGTTTGTTCGTCTCTTCTTGTCTTTTCTGATAAAACTCTGCTGCCTTTTGATTGCTTTCACGCTCGATTCTCTCTCGTTCCTTCTCTTTCTCGGTTCTTTTTTTATGTGTAACTCGAGGCGGCTCAACGAAATCGTGTTCGGTGTGCTCAACAGGACACAGCATGCATTTGTATTGCTGTTGAAATTAGTACGCTGCAACTTCGTGTTTAAAACAGAACTTACAATTGAGACTTGAGGATTTTTATCATTCGAACACATATCACAAACCCACTTTCCTGGCCCTCGGTTGTCACCCACAACGCCATAGCAGTTCCGGTGAACACTAAGACGGCATTCTTTACAGGTAATATGTTGTTCGGCCAAAGGCTCGAGTTCACGACAAATCGCGCATGGAAGAACTTTTGGCTTGGGCATTTCCGGTACAGGAGGGGGTGGAGGCGGCTTTTCTGCCACCACCTTCTTCTTTTGATGTGATGCGATTGCTACAGGGTCTGATGTTGAATCCACTTCCATGGCGTCGACAACGGCTTTGCCCTTCTTCTTCGCTGGTTCTGGAGCCGGAAGTGGGTGAGCGACAGGAGCTGGGGTACCTCCAGCAGATACAGGCGTGAAAGGGATGTTAGCATGATTCACAACTTCGTTTGCTGCTGCAAGCTCTTTGAGTAGTTCCTCGTCGATCTTTCGCTTCCAGGTCCGCCCACCAGCCTGTGCTACCTTTTTGGCCACATCGTCGATATCCTCCCATTGAATAGCATAGCGACGCCACAATTCAGCACATCTTCTGCATAATGCTATCATGAGCTGTGGCCCCTTGTCCTTGCCGGTAACCTTGAAAGCAGGATTTTCAGGGATCATGGTACCAGCAGGAGTGTTAGGAGCACGCCTCCATTGTCGCGAACTCCGCGTTGCACAGAATTTACACTGAAATCCTCTTTTCTTTGCGAAAGCCTTATCGTTGTCGAATGCGGAGTCGTCATGTTCATCGGCAACATCATCTTGTAGCTTTCCAACCGTTGCCTCTCGTTTCGCTTCCTTTTTGTTCTTCCGTCCAGAGTAACTTCCCCAAACCTGTTTCCCACGCTCCGTTTTCTTCCAGGTATAGTAAAATCGTACGACATCCTTGGGTTTCATTGTTTTGACATGTTTCTTGATACTATGCCACTCAGAACCAAACTTGGATACACCATCTTCAAACTTCTTTAGCTCCGTTGGTGTAGGATCCGGTTCTTTAAAAGCCTTCTTGTCCAGGTCAACCAAGGCCTGAAGAGCTGTCTCTACTTGAAAGCCATGGGACCGTAATGTCTCCAGAGCGACATCAAGCAGATTGGTAGATTTTTCTGGGAGCCCCAAATGTCCCGCCATCCCGGCAGCCCGAGCCATGTAACCAAGTACGAGTTGGTCTAGTGCGGCCTCGTCGGGATCTGAGCCTTCCTCAGCGAGACCGGGAACCTCATTAAGCTCTGGCCTTTTGTACAATAATTTCGCGGTATTTCTTTCGTCGTCATTATCATAATCTTCGCCCCGAGCAATGTAACCAGGAGGCTCATCCATTACCCACTTTGGACGCTTTTCTCGAGCCTCTTTTTCGGCTTCAAGTGATGCAGCAATATCCTTCGACATCTTTGCATCTTTCTTGTTACCACCACCTTTCATGAACTTCTTTTTGACCTCTATAGGCTTTACGTACTCCACAGGTTGGCCAGGCCATGGAGCGACGACGGCCTGGTGGCGGGGACCAAGTCGAGAACTGGCACGAGGGTATATCCGGTCATCGTAATCTAGAGCGTCCTCAACTTTGCAGTGAATCCCAAGATACCGGAAGAGCCAAAGAGACGCCTGATGGATTTGTTCGGCTGTGCCGGGATTAAAGGTCACTTCGGTTTCGTGGGTAGCTGGAGGACTGGTTTGGCTGGTGTCAACTGGACTCCCACGAGCACTTGTGGACGACGCCTCATCTTCCACTGCCTCATCGTCCGCATCGAGAGAGCGATCTGTTGTGTTAGGTGTGTTTCGTGCCTCGAGCTTCTTTTCTTGGGCCTTGCTACAAGGACCGCACGCCCATGCGAAACCACGAGATGGCTTCTTGAGCAGCGGTGGACTCACACAACTCATGTGGTAAGTATTTCGACACACTGCGCAATCGACTGAATCATTGCTTGTGCCCTGTTAGCGCAGCTGTAACATCCAGTCGGCTCGAACGTACCTTGCAGAATACTTGTTACACCGTTTGCACGATTTCACAGCACTTGTCAGCTCTTTCCCTCGGCCTGGTTCTACAATGATAAATTTCCACCGCTCATCGAGAACCTTTTTGACTTCTACCGGTACGTTGATCACCTGGCTGGTAGGAACTACGTCGTAAAACCGGTGGATATACCGATCGTAGAGTTTTTCATACCAAAATATATCCTTTGCGCGCCTCAAATGCTCCAACTTATCAACCTCACTTTTGTGCTTTATCTGACACTTCCCACGGAGCGCGGTGAGAGGGCTGATATCAGAATGCATTGATGCGAAAACTTGACGAGTATCGTTGACTTGACGGCCTATATCCTTCGGACGATAGTACCAATTAAGCCGTAACGCATCAATAGGCTGCGAGTTATCATTGTTAATGTGGAGAAACTCCATAATCCGACCGAGATAGTAGGGTTCTCCAGGAGGTTCGCAAACGAGATACACATGATCTGATCTATTTAGCCTCTCCCATCTTGCCACAGCGGGTAAAACACTTACCATTGACCTCAAGAACAGTACCATCATCAGCCACAAGCTTCTTATTCTTTAGACGACCCCCGCACACGTCAAAACCAAGCATATTCGTCTCGCGAAAACCTGGGACAACTTGCGCTGTGCCTGTTGCTCTGCGGTCCACTAGTTGAGCTGCCGAATTGTTACTTGCGGGATTGGGTGGCTGAGGTGGAGGTTGGGCAGCAGGTTGCCCTGTCGCTTTTCGTTTCTTCGAAACCTGGGTCGTGGAGGATACAGCGACGCTTGCTGGAAAGGTGGAAGTGCCTGGGATAGGATCCTTGTGATGATGGTCTGTTTCTGCTTCAACTACGGCACCTTTCCGAGCGCTAGATGGCTGTTGCGCAACGTCAGAAGCGCTGGTTGAATCAATCAGACTGCCTCCCTTCTGAATCGGTGGCTCTTTTGTTGGTGACAACTCAAACTCAGCGTCCAGCTCTTTATCCTCGGCGTAATTGGGGCGTGGATTCCCCGTTCTATTCCGTGACCTCGTTCCATATGGGGCAGCACCCACCCCAGTTCCGGTGCCATCTTTGAGCGAGGGATTCGAGGAGCTTGAATTCGAGACTGTCATCGGCAGCGACTCGATCGGCGGTGTCTCCGAATTGTTGACATCCGACGGCTTGTTCGCATCGTCGGCCGCTACACTGGGAGTCAAAGTGCCTGACACTCCTCCCTCATCGTTGACTTGGTGGGGAGGAGGCGCTGATCCTGCGACACTCGAACGACGGGAATCCTTCGTCATGGCAGCAGTATTGGCCCCATCAGTTGAGGGTTGCAATTGTTGGAGCAAGGGCTGGATATGCTTTCAGTTCTTGCCTAGTTTGGAGCTGCTTCGGCGCGGGAGTTGGTGGGGTCGCGTCTTGGAGGAAAATCCGAGATGCGGTTTATGTATAGGCAGGAGAATGGGGTCGTGAGTGTTGATGTTGCGCGTGTATTCAAGACTGTATGCGTTGTATCTGGCGTTGTACTGGCAGGCGAACAAGGCTCTAGTTGGACTCTCTGTCTCTCGTTCGTGCGCGAAAGTTGCCGATTCAATACCAATGGACTAAAGTAAAGGAATGCGCAGATGAACAGGATACAATTTTGGGGTGGACGAGATATAGAGTGGCAGAGAGATCCGAGGAGAACAGTGAAGAAAGGAAAAAGTGGTGGGAGACTGGGGACGATGTAGAGATATTGACTTGCTTGAATGTATTGGACTGGCGAGACTGGCTGGCAATGGGCGGAAAGAGCACAGGAGCCCTGTCAGGCGCTAGTACGTTCAGGGATTGCAGCCGATTCACGTGCTCACGTTCTCTGCTAGGCCGCGCCGCAAACGCCGAATCTCGTCAACGATCAAAGATGGCCAACAAACACACACAAACATCGAGAGATTGCTTACAGCATTGAATCAACATTTGTTCATTCACAAACCTGCCAAAACTGATCACTTGAATACTGACGGCCTCCATCAACATTGGTTACTGATGCCATTCCATTCTATCACAAATGTGGAGAACGAGCAGCGTGGACGAGAACGTGAACGTGGCACCCCATAAAAGATCACCTACTGTAAGGTCAGACAGAATACATGCATCTCGAGTTTACGTTCAGCTTTGAACTACCATCCATTCGGAATTCCTCGACTTAACCACTCGAATACTAGGTATCCCAATCATCATTAGTCACTGATGCCCTTCGGTTCAGTCACAAATGTGGTGTTCAGCTTATTAGATGACGAGCACAAGAGTTTAGAGTCCCGTTCACAGCCGTTCGCATCATGTATCTCTTCGATATAGAATAAGACTGATTATATAGCTCAGGTTTCCTCCCCGGTCTTCAAGACGTACAGCTCGAAGGCCGACATCATCCACAGCGGCGAGTGAACTGCAACTCCGCCATCCGCACTCCTGACTCCTGAACCAGTATCACCATGCGACTTTCTGCTTCTTGTATCAAAAGGGCACAGTCATTGAGGTCTGGACACTCAGAAAGCACGCTTTGGAACTCTGCAATTGCTGTCCTGCATAAATTCTTCTGTTCCTCTCTATTGCCACTTCGCATTTGTGCCAATCTCAAGTTGGCGATCCCACTAATATGGCGAAATCTGGATTTAGTCAATCCTAACAAGATATTTATGCTTGCTGTTTCGTTGTCCGGATTATGAAGACGACTGGCTTCCGCTAGCAATGCGCTTTCTTTTTCCAGAACTTCTTGATTTGCGGACTTTATCAGAAATTGCTTATTCATGTGTCTGTATTTTTCGCATGTTTGATGCACATGAGCTCGTTGACCTGCCGTGAGCCTATATTGAGCTTGCAAAGCTTGCTTGTTCCGTTCGCGAAACATTTCGTCTGCTTTGTTCATCATTCCCACTCGTATTACTGTGGCTCTGGTAGCTTGGGCCAGTTTATACTCGAAGTGTTGTGCCGCGTCTGCAGTTTGTGGTTGGGAAGGTGGGGGTGCTACCACACCTGGATTTCCCGTAGCCCAGGCATAGTAGTCCTTGCCGAGTAGGGTAAACTCATCCCCATCTTGCTGTTTGCATTTGCCTAATATCTGTGGTGCTTTAAGTGCCCCTTCCTGCACGAGTGTGTTTGGTCCTTCCCAGTACTTGGCCTGCTGAATATGCATGATAAAAGTCATATTTGTTGGCCAGAGTTCTGCTTTAGCATTCGGACTGTGATATTGATAGTGGTCCCCATAGCGATACCGCTCACTGGCGTCTTTGTACTTCCCATCCCCGAAATCCATCCAGTTTGGCCACGGGCTAACTATTTCAGCAACTGAAGAGGACGAACATCAGTAGGATTCCTTTTATTCGGTGTGATCATGAACTCATTTCCTTTGCCTTTGTTGGGCCATTTAACAATATTTCTAGGTAATAGTCTGGATGTTGCGAGATTTGGACGTACGTATAGGTGTAGTGTTCTTCATGTAATAAGGACTTCGGTCATATATACTGGAGCCTCTCCCACCAAAAGTCTGGGTATCCAAGTCAGAACTACAGGTTCAACGTAGCTGCATATAGCGGTAATTGAATCATGCATTTTGTTGCTTACATGTTGCTCCCAGGATGTCCCAGCTTCCGCTATTGCCTCGTCCTCAAAAAACTAAACTGTCTCTGAGCCCAGACCTTACCACGCAGAGACTTACATACCGGCTCCGAACCATTACTGTAAAGTAAACGTAATTCGCGAGATAGCATCACCGAAGCATGCTAGCGATTCAAGGCAGTTGGTATTGATTTTCTTTTCATTCCCTCGAGTTTGACTCACTATTACTTCGTGTACAAGCTGACAAGTTCTTGTTAGCGTGCAAACCTTGTCAGGAATTCTGAATTTTGAAGACTACTCACAGTTTTGGCAATGTTGACATTCTGTACAAGCTTTTCACTAATAGTTGTATCAACTGCAAGCAGTGGAAAGAAGTAATCGGCTCTCACAGAGATTGTACCTATATATGGAT
Source organism: Tetracladium marchalianum (assembly GCA_037074945.1). NCBI lineage: Eukaryota > Fungi > Ascomycota > Leotiomycetes > Helotiales > Tetracladium > Tetracladium marchalianum. The sequence goes on from JBAMDN010000160.1 coordinate 7,822, forward strand.
CGAACGGTGTCCGGGTGCCTGCTGCATGCTCACCTAAGAGTCAAAGTCAACACATCGCATCCCATACAACAATGGCCGACAATCCACCACACATCTTCATTCCTTGGAAAAACTGAAAGAACGGTCTTCAGCCACTTACCAAAAGCTCCACTCGGGACTTCATTCTCATCGTACATAAATTGGAAAGTCACCCTTTTTGCCAGCTCAACATTTCTAGCATTAAGTTGATTTTGCCAACCGATTTGTCTCTCCCACGGCTTTCGCAAACGCATCTCCCATGCCTCTGCGATCGAAGAGTCAGGATCAATTCCATCATCACAAGGAACTTTCTTCCACTTTCCATTCCACAAAGCGTCAATCCTACGCAAGACAAAGGTCAATTAAATAGAATTGGTTTCTCTCGATTCTAAAATGTGTGAAGAAATTAAGGTGACTTACCAAGTACTCTCAGTTCTCGCCAGCATCAACGTCGCCAAGGTCAGCACCGGCTGCATCAACTCCCACAACACATCATTTGTACGACAACACCACTGCCCAAGACTGTCATCCGATAGTATGTTTACTGTTCCTATCTCCCACCTGTTTCGTTGGAATAGCGGGTGAATTGGGATACAACCAGCTAGGTCATTGGGCCGTGGAGAATCAAATTCCCAAGCACCGGACTCCTCTATTCAAAGAATCAGCATCGTTTCTATCATGAGTCGTCACAATCAAAATCCTCCAGTCTCAGCACCTCCAGGTGTAGCCTGCTTTCCATGCTTAATGTCCATCAATTACCACACTACCTCAGGCCAAAGAAGAAAAAGAAGATACACATACGTAACTCGCGAATGGTAAATCCCCACAGCCTCTGTCGCTGTGCGTCTTCGTGGAAAGCCCAGTCTCTAAATTGATCAAAATTTAGTGGGTCGGGGAGATCCTCAAGAGCGGGGAGGAAATGGCGGTGGTGGTGACGGATGGCGTCGACGTAAAGGTTTTGCGTGCTGGGGATGGCTCTGGAACGGGAATTGGGATTGCGGTTTTCTGGTGCATTGGGAACCCTTCCTAGTCCGCTTCGTATCTGATATGCCATCTTTTCGGCGAGTCGTTTCTTCTACCAGAAGAATTGCTGATGCGGTGGAGTGTTGATTCAATGGGACTTTTTGACGTCAAGAAATCGTTACATTGAGGCTCAGGATATGGAAAATCGAGTGCGGAACAAGGTGACGTCTAAATAGTCATGAAATAAAGATCATGTCGGAACAGTTAGTTGCGTATTGTTGGAGCACAAAGAGGCTTTCTTCTTCTTCGGTTCTTCTTTCCCACTTCTTTGTTGAGGTGACCCGATTGAAATATTGGCATCTTCGACAATGTTCTGCATTCGGACGACAGATTGAGATTTCCAATAGTCTTAATGATATTGGAAGCTTTACTGAGCGATTCTACACCCTCTGTCTTTCTGCTTCCCGTCCAACATGTTCAATATCTGTGAACGAAGGACTAATCATGTGATATTGCTTTTAATCCTCCGATCAAGTGTATAGAGTTATTATTTGAGGCTTTACCACTAGTATTGGCCATTAATGACCCATCAAAGGCTTTAACTAAGATGTAGATACATTTATAACTCACTGTGGGAGAATGTCGACACGATCACGTGAAGAGGCTCAACTCAAGCCTGACAACAGCAGGGGGAGGATCTGAGTGTAACCTGGAATTTTTGTCCTAAGTAAGGAAGCAGCTATAATATAAACAGTATTGTTTAATATAGCCGTCTCCAAAAGAGTTCCAAGTGCCAGAGTTGATCCCACAATCATCCCCATCCGCCCTGTGTAAGCGAGATGAGCTGGACAGCGGCAACTAGAAATCCATTCAATCCACCAGCTCTTTCTCCTCTCTTTCCTCTTCCTGCTTTTCTCAAATACATCTTTCATTGATTTCTCTCATTTTCATCCCACGTTCAGTCGTATCCACTCATCCAAGCTTACGTTTTACTCTCCCCCCTGAAACCATGGGTCCTGATCGAATCATTCAGCGTTACCTCACTGGCTGGCCTGTACTGTATGGTTCATCTGCAAGTGCCCGCCCGCGAGCGAGCGACCTGATTTCAAAGCGGCCGGACCAAGCCATCTTGTTTTCTCACTATTGTACGCGTTGATAAAAACCCAAAGTCATTACTACTGTTTATAATTGGATCTGAATGCAAAAGTCTTGTGCCCATTCAAATCCAATTACATTTCTGCTATTGGAGCGGAGCAGCAACACTACAATGTGTGGTCGCACAACAGCTGATCTTCAAGCAGGCTAGATATGTGTGTGTCTGCCTGCATATTTGTGCAGACAAAGAGACAAGATAGACAAAAAAACGGTAAACAGCGGACGCAATTATTGCTCGATTCTGGGGCTCGTATATATGTACTTTGGCTTTGGCTTTGGCTTTGTCCTGTGTGGCCATTTGGTGCGGGGTACTCGTACATTTATTACTTGTCTCGATTATTTTTGGAGTGAAATTAAGGCTTTAATTAGTGGTGCTATTTGATGAGGTTTTCTTGGAGCCGGCTGCGTTGCACACTCGTACGGTGCTGTACTGTACTTTCGAAGCTCCTGCGGGCATCAGCGTGACTGATGAAGGTCCCGCAACACGAAGCTGAGAGAGTACAATACAAGTACACCACAGACAATGCAGTACTGTATTTGAAGAATACGAGAAGCGGCTGACGCGGTTTCGAGAGGCGAATAAATTCCTTTCACAGATACAGTATGATGCCGGTAAGGTCAAGTCACACCATAAGTCTGTTGATACTGTGCTGCTCATTCACCAAGTTTGCTGGTACTGAAGAGAGTGACAACGCTTTCGCTGTCCTTCCCCCCTGCGGCTCTTGTCGTGTCTTGAATCTGTCGCCCGAGTCGTGAGCGCATCTGCGAGTTGCCCTCCAAAAACACGGGAGACGAAAATCACGCAAATGAGAGAAGATACCAGCAAGCGGCCTTGTCCTGTCCTGTATTGTTTACGATCCACAAATCGTGCTTGCTGCAATGCGTAATGCTGATTTATTGCCCTCCTTCGAGCAACCCATGGAAGTTCTTACCCCACCAAACGGAGCAGAGACAAGACAGGCGGGCGGAACAACCTCGCATCGCCAATTGCTGCTGTTACCACTTGTGTTACAGTTGGACCACTAAACAGTGATTGAGCTGCAGTAGCGGTGAGGCGACCTGCAGCATGCATGGCCATGGTCCTCTCGCCGCTCACAATACAGTACAAACGGGGCAAATCTCACGGCAAGGACGAGGGCGAAAATAGAGCGAGGAGAGGAGCTAACTAATCCGTATTGTACAAGAGGGGAATAGAATCCACTTTTGACGATTTTCCCGACTCCCATATCTTCTTCGTCAGTGAAGGGAGGGGAAGTGGAAGAAGTCACACTGGAATCAATTTCGAATGAAACGAATACAAAAATCATCATGCCGGAATGTATAGAACTAGGGAATCTGGGGATGGATCTGGTGCATGATCCGAATACGCTTTCGAAAAGACTGGCTGCGATTGAGAAATTGCAATCAATTGCTACGGTTGAGCCATTCACCCAGGAAACGATCCGTTCGACGAAAGCAATAGCTGCAGGGTTATATTCGGAATCACTGCTTGTTAAGCAAAAGTGCGTATTGGCTCTTGGTCAATCTCGATATCCCACTGTGGTTACGAATCTCAGAGAGCAATTCCTCGACGTGGAGAATGATGTTGGAAGTCGAATCCAAGCAGCGAGAGGATTGGCGTTGTTGAGGTATCCAGGTCAGGAAGTACAGAGTTCGTGCGATTTGTTGGGTGTGAGATATGTGGATGATGAATCGGAGATCGTGAGAGATGCGGCAGAGGTTGCGGTGGCGAGGCTGGGGTGGGAGGAAAGGAGAGATGAATTGGTTTGTGATGTGTATGTTGATCCATCCTTCTGTTTCCGATATCGAAGGGTTCAACTGACTGTCGGATGAAGCTGGAATGGCACAACCGACTTCGTACCTCCCTTCGCATATATCCCCTCAAACGACCCTCTTCAATACTTCTCCAGCATCCTTCACGATTCATCCGAGAGTCTTTTCAGCCGGTGTCGTGCCATAACCAACATTCGCAACCTATGCATCCCTAACAACAATAACAACAACAACCCACCGAACATGTCAGAGCAATACATGACAATGATGGTAATTCAAACACTCACACAATTCTTCCAAATCACCTCTTCCGCTTTCCTTCGATATCAACTTGTCCTCGTGCTAGCACAGATCAACCATAAGATGATTTACATGTTCCTGGGAATGCAACTGCGAAATACATGTTTTGAAAATGAAATTGTACGGGCAGCTGCGGCGGAAGCATTAGCCATGAGTGGTGATGAGAGAGCATTAGAATTGCTGGGTGATTTTATGGATGATGAGAGTGAAGTTGTGAGGGAGTGTGTCAGGCTGGCTGTTGAGCGGACGCAGATACACAAGACTTCAGGCGACAGCAGCTCTGTGTGGTTCTTGAACACAGAGGACACGAAAGAAATCTAAATGAGACAGCAGGCGTTTGGAAATGTATAAGCAACTGTAAAATTTTGTACTGGGATTCATATCTAGGCAGGGGGGGTTTCTGGGAATGGGATGGCGAATGGGCGGATATGGATGGTAGGCACGGAGTTTTAGTTGGTTTTTTTGCTAGGCATGTTCATGAGCAATCGGATATATCTTGTGTGGTTGTAGTAACAAGTAACGAACATTTCACGTAAAATGATATATTCAACAAGATTGACATTTTCTGGAACTCGCAGTTGAATTGAGATCATCAGGTTGTGTGGGAGAGGCGAAAGACATGTCGGCGGATTGTCCAGCAGCCGAGCCTCTAAACACATCATTTGAAATTCAAGCACAGAAAGAAGATGGCGGACCGACCCAGACACACGAGGCCAAATACGCAGATCATTGATTTCTCTTGAGGTGCGTCTGTTCCAGTTGTACAGTACAGTACAGTACACACTTCGCTTGAATTGCAAATCCAGAACGCCAGTCGACTAAGACACGCTGTCGCTTTTGCGCCAATTTCAGTACCCACAGCAAGAAAAGAGAGTATAACAAACAATAAAAATAGCCGCGCCTTCAAGCGCGGTCCCCACTGCCTTTCACGGCTCTAGAAACGTGAAAGAAACAAGTTTCGCCTCGGTCGGTCAGCAAAGGGTACTCGGTGAGGGACCATCATACCAACAAACAGGCGCAATGGCTTGGCAGTCCAGGCGAAGCCAGCCAAAAACGTGGCGCTTACGCGGCAAACGCGTGCAATTTTAGCGGCTAATTCCTACCCTAGCAACCCTTCTCACGCCAAACCTGTTTTGAAAAATAAGTGCTGACGGGAGGCGAGCTGATAAACAGAAAAGAGCCCCAAATGAGGTGGTGGCTTGTGCTGGGCAATGGTTCGAGAGGCGAAAAAAGGCGAAGACGATAGGTCTAGATGCGACCTGTAGTTAATTTGACCGGAGATGAGATGTTTATCAGTCGGCTATGATGCGGATCTAGGCGCGCAGGATTTACTTTTGGTAGTGGGATGTTGCTTTTGATTGGAAATGAACTGATGCACCGCGGCTGTTGATCGCCGTCAAAAAATGTGCCAGGTATAGAAGGTGTGTGTGTCTTCTGGGCTTGGACGCGTTCAAATGAAGTCGCCGAGAATATCAAGATTGGATGTGCAGATGGAAGAATTCTATTCGTGCAGATAGTTTCGTTACAGCCGTCGATCTGGAACTGTATGTGTTCCGGAATTACGAAAATGGAAATAGCAACTGATGGAAAAGTGGTGAAAAGTCGGTAACTGCAAATGGATGACTCCCACTCAATTCTTCCCTCTCCACGGGACGGGGGAGATTATGTTTATGAAGGCATTCGCCTCTTGTTCTGTTCTATGTTTCTTGCATGGAGTCAACTTGAGAAAGAGTGATAACTCAAGCTTTCTGTCCAGCAAACCGAAGAAAAGTCTCAGAGAACAGAACCAAGCCCTAGATCTTCACTCGAGACCAGGCACACATAACCACTATGTCATACCTCCACTCGTCGTTCCCAGTACCTGCAAAATCAACTTCAAACAAGTAGGCAAGACTTCCACAGCTACTGCACAAGATCTAGTTTTTGACTATCAGTAGACAACGAACCAAGGCGACACTTTCAGCCCAACGCATCCACACCTTCCTATCCGACTCCGGCCTAAATACAGCAATGGCCGAGAAGCAACCTGAAACTGTAGAAGAACACCGTTCTCGAATGGCTGGAGAGATCAAATCGTTTGAGAAAGCATACAATCAGGCAGATATCAAAACTTGACCGTGAGAGAAGGAAACCAGGGTTGAATGCAAGAACTTGAAGTCATCTTAGGACAAGAACAAGTGAGTGGGAAAACGAGCATGATAGGCGCCGTGCTGACGAAAAGAAGGGCAACTGCTAGCATGTCTTTACCACCGCAAGCAGCGCAACCTCCCAACGCCGAGTTGTGTGTTTGGGACGGCTTTCATGGTTATGCTCAAGCTGTATCGTTACTACGCTTGTGACAACGGCCGAGAATAATGACAGCGAAGGCCGGGAAGGACCAAAAAAAATCTCAAGCACCTGTGCATTTTTTACCACTGGTAAAGAGCTGTCTGCAAGGCTGTAATCCGCGATCAAAGTAAAAGTCGCTTCGCCCACTGGATCCATTCATACCAGAGACTTCAATACTTCAACGCTCCAAAATTTCCGAGCCCATCCGATTCGAAAGCATTGAACGATTTACTCGGCCAGGACGGACAAGTATGTTTTAAGTGCCAAAATATGAGTCGCCGATCGAGGCCGAATCGTATGAGGAATCTCAGTTGTGGAATCATTGTGGTGGAATGCAAAGCAAGAATGTGCTGGGGAGGGACGACAATATATTGATCATCAGTAAGGCTGGTGATCAGGTCGAAGTATTGGTTGTTTGGAGAAAGTGCTCTATATTTGTTGACCGAAACGATCATTAGTACCGAAAACGCCTAGTATCCAATGCACCTGATTCCTTCCAATGTAAGTCCGTCATTGAGATGCGATGAAATCCTGTCAAAACCGAACTGTACATCGTCGTTGACCTTCCCCGAGTGTTGTACAATTATACAAAGTCTTACACATGTTCTTACAACAAAAAAGTGACCAAAGAATTTCAAGTGGCGCTTTCACTTAAGCTCGGCCTCGTTGGGGTCAGAAATTGATGTCCCCATCCGTGCCAGTAGTTCGTACTTTGACGGCTTGAAAGGCCATGTCGACCAAGCTGTTATGATTTCCTCGAGCATTTCTTCTGTCAAGCATCTGACAGTCAGCATCTCAATGTCAATACTACCGCCCTTTGTCGGATCTGTCAACGATGGACACTCCTCAATGATCCACTCGAAGGCACCTGGCCAAAGTGACTTGAGTGCTCTCTTTACGGACTGTGTTGGAAGATGAAAGAAGTTTCCAAGTATGAACTCAAACACATCGCTGTTGTTCCCATCAACATCTCGAAGTACAGGCCATGGCTTGCCAGGGTGGAAGTCAAGAAGACACATTGGTTGTGGCGGATAGAATTCCTCTGGACGGACTAGCAATGGCTCGAACTCTCTTCGGTCAAAGGCTAAAAGGGGCGGATCATAAGCGATTGTCCGCCGGTTGTCGATAAGATAATAGAGCCGACTCCTGTAGTTGTCTGCTAAATTGTCCGCCTGGTCTTGCCATTCCTGTTTCATCTGGTGAAAATGAGTTTCTGCTACCTCAGTATTTTTACCAGATGCTTTTGAATGATGGATATCCTTCTGGAGAGAAGACAGAATATCGAACTCCTCCACTAACGTATCATAAAGCTTTTGTCTCTTAGTCATGAAGGTGTATTGTGTCTTCAAACCAGTGAGTCGTGTTGCATCGGCCTTACTCAAAACCTTCCCGGCTTTCACTTGCTCCTCGAGAGAGCGAAATTCCTTGATCAAGGTCGCACTCATACTCCAAAGTGCCTCGTCTTCATTGTTGCTTTCTACTTCTGGGCCTGTGATTTTTCGAACAAGAACACTTTCACGCCCCGGCGGCGTCTTTACACCAGCGTCTTCCATTTTCTTAAGAATTTCTTGTACTTTTTCCAGGTCGTACGTTTTTTCTCTTTCGTAGGGCGATGTGTCTACAGTCGAAGACGCAATTTCTGATATCTTCTCAAAAGCGAGTTGCGCCTCTATAGCCGTTTTTCTTCGTTGGTGTATTTCCCGAGGTAAGAGATGCCTCTTTTCTTCATCATTCGTCCACACCATGAATCGCACCCTGCCATATCGCTGAAACAGCGAATGAGCTCTCGTGGCACTTACAAACTGGTAGAGCACTAGACTTGCAAGTGACGAAAACCCCCGATAGGGCTTCATCGGGTAATATCCCAAGTTTGCTATCACAAGTAAAGTGTCGTTCTTTTCTTCTAGCCGAGGATCTCCCTTCCCATATTGTTGTTGAAATGGGAGCCTATCTTTGGACATGACAGTATGTAGATGAGACCAAACTATACCTGATTTCGCAACTAGTTCATATTTGGAATCAGGAGCATCAAGAAGAGGGGACAGAAATGGTTGGTATAACTTCGTGTCTGGCTCCAGCAAAATGTGTTTCCGAGGTTTTAGACGTTCGTGCAGCTTTGACGACCACAGACATACCCCCGGGTTTATGTCGATAATATCACATCCAACATGCTTTTCAAGCGTAGGTTCCAATCTCTGAAGGGCATCATCTTTCAAATATTAGATTGGACTTGACCGACGTAGCGATGGACCTCCTTACCACATAATGATTCACTTATGACATGGGCTCTTTTGTTGTCCCCTATCGGTGTACGCGTCCTATATTTCGAATCCAAGAATTTGGTAATGTCCTCCCAGGGATCTTCTAGTTCAAAAGATGATCTTGTGATGGTCTTTGTTTCTTTCAGGATTGATTCGTCAGTGGCCCGCAATTGCGCAGGTGTAGAGGTTGTTCCAGTTTTGTTGGATGTCTTCTTCCGCCTCGTGGGCTCTAGATCCCCACTCTCTGCCACTGCTTGAATGCCATCATTCTCAATAATTTCTGCGCTTTTGGGTGTTCTTTTCCGTCTTGCCTTAGAAGAGGTGGGTTCTATAGAACGGTGCTCGATTGTCTCGATAACTTTGGGTATCCGTTTCCTTCTCGTCTTCGGGGTTGTCAGTTCTCCAGCATTCTCTCCGTTCGTTTCTGTGACTTTGGATATCCTCCTCTGTCTCTTTTTGCTAGGTACAGAGTCTACAGAGTCTTTATATTCGTTCGTGGGGATGGTGTCTGCCTGGTGATCCAGCGGTTCCGTGCTTGTCTGTTCAAGACCAATACCATTTTCCTTGAGATCTGCCAGATACTTCAAGTACAATTGTTTTGTATTGGGTTGCTGTAGATTGCAACTTTGGCAGATTGACCGTAAACGTAGACAGGGCAGGATTGCAGCAGATCTATGCACCGCTGGTCTGCTCGCACGAAGTGTAAGTCGCAACATCAATGCCTTGTCAAAGAGGCACAGATGAGTATAGATACGAGGCGAAGATTTTGGAATAGCAATAAAAGCCTTCCAAGGAGATATTGTTGGAGAATAGCGGAGGATAACAAATGGTAGCAAATGATGAACCAAAGGGGAGGTTGTGCTCGAGGCTGTAGAATAGGGTGAAAAAATGCCCAAGGCTGACAAAATGCGGCTGGAGCTCTTTTCGGCCGCCGTGGTCCCAATGACCATCACCCGAGCCTCCCCAAGGCTTCACCATCCAGGTTCAAAACCATGACGACGCCGCATATGAGGACAACGACGACAGCACAATTCCCCATTCGCTAGTGCAGTATATCGGCTGCCTATGGTCTCAATCCTCTGATTTCTTGCTCAATCTTCAGGAGTCCTCGCACCCGACAGCGAGCAGCTATCAACCATGGCGGGGTCTTCCAAACAGCACAGCAGCCCTATGAATACAAAGGACATTGCGAAAGCCGCCGAGGAAACGATCTTCAATCCAGAGATTCCTTTAAAATTCTATCTGAGGACGGCAGACGCTTTACTACAGCAGGTTTGTTCACATCCCTTCTCAACAGTTACTGCGTAGTGCGATTGCTGACCAGATTGCCTCTCCAGGCTAGGATCTATGAGCAAGAACACAATGACCAGCAAACATACCTCTTGTTAATGCGATATGCCATCCTCATAACGTCCGACCTTCCTAAGCACCCTTCTGCTTCAGATCCTGAGTACCGCAAGTCATACAATGCAGCGCTTCGGACTGCGAAGGGAGTGTTGGAGAAGCTTGCAGTATTAAAGCCTAGAATTAATGCTCGCTACGATGCCTACCAGCAGGCGCAAGAGAAAAGGCGACAAGCAAGTCAAGATATTGAAAATGATGAGCCAAATTACAGATCGTATACGAGTCTGGCTGCTACAGACCCTGCCGTTGCTGGAAGTGTAACAACCTTGGGAGCAGCAGAAAATAGTGCACTTGCAGTTAGGTTGGCCCATAAGGAGATTAAGAGAAGAGATGCTGCTAGGCAATCGCCACGGCATATTGGGTCTAGGGATCCCTCCCAGTCGCATAATATAGCAAGTCTGTGGGATGATTGGGAAGCTGGACTGTCTTCGGACGGTCGTTCACGACAGGAAAGATCGAGGCTGGACGAGGAAATGCGTCGAGAAATGGAAGCCTCTAGACAACAGCTTGACGGGTCTCATAATACCAAGTTGGATGATGGGAGAAGAAGGATAATCAAGCCAATACCCCGTCCAACAAGGCCCATTCAGGACAGGAATGGTAGCAGCGATTATCACTATCCATCCATTCACAAGTCGCAACCTCCTCAATACGACCTGAATACTTCCAAGATGCCTCATTTGCCTCCGAAACCACCAAAGGAGCTGTTTGACCAGATTGAGAAACTTCCAGAATACGTTCAACCACCATCCATACCAGGAAAAACCATAATGGACACTAGAGAAGAAGAGGATACAGAGGAAAAGTCGCCAAATACCTTCACATTCAGACCAGCAGCGTATCTTGAGAACGGTATGCCTCTTCGGACTGTCTTCCTCCCGCCTACTCTGCGCGAAAAGTTCCTCACTTATGCCGCCTCAAATACGAGGAAAAACCTCGAAACATGTGGTGTACTTTGTGGTACATTAATCTCCAACGCTCTCTTCATCTCACGCGTGGTCATTCCCGAGCAAATAAGTACCAGCGATACATGTGAAACAGTGAACGAGGTAGCTCTTTTCGAGTACTGCTTTTCAAAAGACTTGATAGTGCTGGGCTGGATTCATACACATCCAACACAGACTTGTTTTATGAGTAGTCGAGATCTCCATACGCACTTTGGATACCAGACAATGATTCCTGAAAGTATTGCGATCGTGTGTGCACCAACTAAATCACCATCGTAAGTCCTCCCTTAGAGTCCAAATTCGTTGAAAGTAGCTGACATCGTAATAGTTGGGGCATCTTCCGTTTGACCGACCCCCCTGGCATGAAATGTGTACTTCAGTGCACAAACACCGGTATATTTCATCCTCACAGCGAGACGAATATGTATACCGATGCTTTGCGACCTGGTCATGTGTTTGAAGCTGAGGGTTTAGAATATGAGGTCGTTGACTTGCGACCTTCAACCTAGTGGATGTCGATACTCCAGCTCGTTTCTGGTTGGTGACTTATGAGATGATGACCGTTGATGAAGACGAACGCTATGTATTTGTTGAATGCGGTTTGCAGCATTGCTATGGAGCACAGCGTTGGCGTTATTGGACGTCTTAAAGGGTTTATAGAATTCACGACTTCTTAGAAGGAAAATTCTGTGGGAGGTATAAAATGAACAGTTTTCGGATACCGTGCCGTTTACTTTTGTATTCGGATCTCGTACTCTTGAGTTGTGTGCGTTGGTTGCGCCAAGCATCTCTGACAAGGTTGTCACAGCGCTTATTCTGTGTGTTTTCAACGTCCTTTTTCGTATGCAACCAATGGAAGTGTTGTTTGCTTGCTGTTTAAGCCGAGAAAATAACCGGGTAATTCGGGCGTCAAGTATTGCAGGTCGTTTTTGCATTTTGATTGTTATTTTGGAGAGTACTCATGCTGCGGCTTGTGGAGGAGGCTGCCTTGGGAGCGGATCTTGTATGTAAGTGGAGATATATCATGGCTTTTATTAGCCTTGTTAGAGTTCAAACATGTCGATCACAATTCATTGTGGCTACTCTGATGATGCTTTTGCCCCGTTTTCAGGTAAATTGACATCTGACTCGTAAAGGCGAAGACACAATGCCATCCACAATCCTTCATCCCGAACTGACACATCCCAAGTACACTCCACTCAATGCATCATAACTCTGGATACAATTGTTATTGGTAGCCTACCAGACAGAAAACTTTTATCAACATTCGGATCGCAACTCGAAACGCTTCACAGCTGTTTGGGAGGTCTTATCCTTAAATTGCGAATTCACGTGAGAAAAACGCCGAAGTTATCCCACGATTCCTCCGATTTCAGAGCGCATAATGCCGGTGCCTAATGAAGTACTTCTGAATGCAGCAAAGAATTGATATCTCAGATAGCAGAAGGAAGATAAGTGATAGCTATGGTTTTGATACGATAATGTGCCTATCCACTGATAGATATCGAAGATACGGAGAGACGGAGAAACACACCTAAAGAGGTTGGCTTCACCTGTTGTTGTCGCCATCTACGTTTGGAGGTATGTCGTACTCCAGGATTTGCAATTTCGGAAACCTTCCCTCTCAAGGTACAGCTCCATAGGGCCCCATACAGAAACCGGCACGGCAAACTCTAACTCGCCAGGTCTCCTGTTTTGCAATTGCCAACCCCTTCCAAGACGAGTTGCTAAGCTATCAGACAAGTTCCCAGTTCCTAGTTCCTAGTCCCGAAAAAAATTGCTGCAAGAGCAGTTTTCGCACCGCTAGGCAAAAGGTGGCTTTAACCACCAATCATGTGATGGTCTTGTCAACAAGTCCACAAGTCCACACGTTCCACATCCCCACGACCGCCACGGCGCCACAACTGGTCCAGCATGATGCTGGCGGACTGAATGTGCCATCTGACCATCTCAGGTGTTTGGAGTCTGAAGTTTGGGTTGAAGACGGATTGGAAAGTTGCTTCTGTCGCGGCCGATAACCATAACAGAAGCTCAATAGTTGCGCAGGTGGACGACAGCGCAACGAGCAACATTAGACTTTATGGGATTGGAAAGGGGGCGGATCACCTTCCTGAAGGAGAGAGACAACTTGGCGTGGGCGACGTTGGTAGCCGCTTACCTAATTGGTAAACAAACCAGCCGAGGTCTTATGCGTTCAGATGGAGTTTGAAACTTCGCAATAGTCAATGGAATGCGGGTTCGACATTCAAAAAATTGCAACTTTACATCTCTTTACAAATAGCAAGTCATGTCCCTCTTCAGGAATAGGATCCCGAGTCGCGAGAGGACCCCAAGAGGATCCTCATGTGGGGTTGGTGATGTCAATCCGCAGTGTCTCCAGCATATGCAAACCACCTAAGGTGGAGAGTGGAATCGCGTGAAGTATCTCATATTACGTCGCATTACTTCGCGTCACTCGAGGGATGAAATGCGACAACAGAAACAACAATCATGGACGGCGATACCAACAGCTAATCGCTGGACATTCACTTATCAACAAAACTCTCACCCCTCACGGGCAAGCCGAACAATCAGATGTGACTTTGTCCACGCCGGACACATGGTGGCATGCCTGGAACGCCCCTGTAGATTGCCGTTTCCAACGTTTGATGCCAATCATGATGCTGTCCCGTCTCGAAGGTTGCCGTCAGCTCGCCTGTGAGTGGCCGGCGAGAAAGCTTCGACACCCTTCAATACCCTTGGCAGATGATAGAAATGATTAGCTCGATTGGAACTGCAGGGAAGCAACGAAGGGACCACCCTAAAGCAAAGTAGAAGAGATTCCCATCCCCACAAGCTTGAAAGTTTCTTCGTCCCGAGACTTCCTCTCTCTGCTCCTCCTCCACAGCTACATAGTCAGCCTCTCCTGCACTATACTTCTCCTCCTCCTGCCTTCTCCTCCTTCCTTCTCCTCCTCCACCTCCGCCTCTCCTGCTCCGCGTCGGTCTCGCCTAGAACTATATCACGCGAGCAGCTCCTCGATTCAATTCTTCGGAACACTCCGTTTCCCCTCCACGCGCTCGACACAATGGGCTCCTACGTGCCAGAAGACAAGACGTACAATGAGACCTCCTCGCCAGGTTTCATGGATCGCGGCCATGATGCGAATGCACGACCAAGATCCAAGCATGGCGGCAAGTCGCATGGCGATGCGGAGGGCCTCAACACCTCCGCAGACGATCTCCTCGAAGCAATGGGATACTCGAGTGAACTGAAGCGCAACCGATCCACACTCCAGGTCGCATTCATGTCCTTCGTCCTCGCCTCGATTCCCTATGGTCTAGCTACTACCTTCTACTACCCAATGGCTGGTGGTGGTCCCGTGAATATTATTTGGGGCTGGACCTTGGTTTCGGCAATCATTTTCTGTGTGGCTATCTCTCTCGGTGAAATTACCTCAGTCTACCCAACTGCAGGTGGTGTGTACTACCAAACATTTATGCTTGCATCACCATCGTATCGCAGGATCTTATCGTGGATTTGTGGCTGGTCGTATGTCGTTGGAAACATCACCATCACCTTGTCTGTCAATTTCGGAACCACTCTTTTCTTCATTGGCTGCATCAACATCTTTGAGAGCGAACCTGACGTCGGAATCTTCCCTGCGACAACTTGGCAAATCTTTTTGGTCTTCGTTGCAATCACTGTCTTGTGCAATCTTATTTCTGCATTGGGTAACAAGTGGTTGCCATGGCTCGACGTGAGTACCCGTCCGGACTTCTCCTCGCTGAAACTAATAAACCATAGACCTTTGCCATCTTCTTCACTTTTGCTGGTGTGATCGCCATCGTCGTTTGCATTTTGGTTATTGCAAAGGAAGGCCGTCGTTCTGCCTCATACGTTTTCACACATTTTGAAACTCAATCTGGTTGGGCTCCAGGATGGGCTTTCTGTGTTGGTTTACTACAAGCTGCCTATGCCACCTCGTCCACCGGAATGATCATCTCGTAAGTGGGGACATCAACTTATTGACCGCTCTCGCTAATAGCCGCAGTATGTGTGAGGAAGTCGAGTCGCCAAGCACTCAAGTTCCAAAAGCCATGGTCGGCACTATCGTTCTCAACTTCATTTGCGGATTTGTCTGGTTGGTCTGCTTGTTATTCGTTCTTCCAGATCTTACCATGCTCGTCAACCTAGTATCGGCTCAGCCCTTCCCAGTCATTATTAAGTCTGCCGTTGGACACTCTGGTGGAGCATTCGCCCTTTGCGTCCCTATCCTTGTGCTCGCCGTCTTTTGTGGAGTTGGCTGCACCACCGCCGCTTCTCGATGCACCTGGGCTTTCTCTCGCGATGGTGCCATCCCTGGATCAAGATGGTGGAAGCAAATCAACCAAAAGCTCGATGATGTCCCGTTGAACGCAATGATGCTCAGTATGGTCGTCCAAATCCTCCTTGGAGTCCTTTACTTCGGTGCTCCAGCCGCTTTCAACGCTTTCTCCGGTGTTGGTGTTATCTGCTTGACCCTCAGTTACGCTATGCCCATCGCAGTCTCCCTCTTCGGTGGTCGCACACACATCAAGCACGGAAGTTTCGATATGGGAATGTTTGGTCTTGTTTGCAACATTGTCGCTATTCGTAAGTCACTTGATAATAGTTTTTTTCAGGGTTATTAACAATATCTCTTAGTCTGGAGCGTACTCGCCATTCCTCTCTTCTGCATGCCCTCTTTCCTCCCAGTTGCAGTTGAAACCATGAACTACGCTTCCGTCGTTTTCGCCGCCTTTTTCGTTGTCGCAACCGCCTGGTACTTCGCCTGGGGACGCAAGAACTACGCCGGTCCCCCCGTCCAAGATGACGACGCCATCGAGCGCCGCCTCTCTCAAGCTCCTCACTTACACGGCTTGTGAAAAGTGAATCAACCTCGCGAATCATTGTTTATTTTTGCTAATACATGATTACATGGCCCGGCCTTTCGCTCCCTACGGGGACGGTTTACGATAGCGATTTTCTTGGCTGGGCCGTCATTTTTCTTTGGTCGATTTGCTGGTGTTTTGTTTACTTACTAGATACCTTACGTCTGGCTTTTAGGGTCCAAGTTTTTAATATCCCAATGCAATTACCTACATGACAACAAAAAACCCAATGCGCATAGCCCAGAAGCACCTGCCTATATATCTTTTTGCCCTCGATCACTCGGAGGGCGGAACCTGCAGATTGACGATGATAATAAGTGAAAGCAGAAAAATTGGAGTTGATGGGCTGGATTTTCGGATGCCGGCAAGATGCTCTAGCATATGATCAGCTCAAGTGGATTAATGCATCCTCTGGAGAAAAGTGCGACTTGTACCATGCTTGGTGCAGATCTTGAACTAAATAGTTTTAGTCCTCCCAAGACTGTGCGGGAAGTACCTGCCTAGCCTCATCCCGCAGGATGCCGAAAATGGGTGTGATTTGATACATGTGTCGACTACTGAATTCCGCTTGCTAGGTTTCTTGAATTGTGAGTACTGTATGTGTGCGGGTTTGTTGGCTTGAGTAGGATTTACAACATCGCATTGTTTGCTGTATTTATTGTTTGGCTAGAATGATCGTAGAATCTGTTAAAAGGTTGGTAGATGGTGGCACCTATTACGTGAATAGGCAAGGCGGGCGAGATGGGTGGCTGATGGGCTAGGTGGATGAGTTGTATACTGCTTGCAGTATGCTTACCATAATCGATTTCAAGAGTCTGGGAAAAAATCCCTTGGAAATTGGTGGAAGATTTGAGGGCAAATTTTATTGAGAATTGAGGAATTATGTGAGCTGTTTTCGGTGGATTGGGATCTATACCACTAGTAAGACACGAAGGCGTAAATGCTAAGTGCGGATTTCTGTCTCGGCATCGATTGAGTCGTTCGACGATACGATAAGGCTAGGAAGAGAAACGATGAAGCATTCGAAAGAACGACGTATTCGAAAGGTTAATCCATTTGAAAGCATGAACCATATGATTGGAAATGAAGATTGCTGAATGCGTGAGAAAAACAGGCGCTGGGGCAAGTTGGCTGCTTGTTGCTGTTCTTGTTGTTGGCCCACAAAGGTGAGTTTGCGAATAATGAAAAGCGTAGGTCAGTTCTGCACTGTAGAGCAACGAGATCTGGTATATATCGTAATGAAAACCGTTCTTCTGCTCATTACTGTGCTATCCCAAAAAGCACGGTTGTTGAATTTGTCAATATTGATGAACCTCTTTGCTTAAAGAAATGGGGTCAGAGATAATAATGAGGTGAGAACTTCCTGTTCTTAAAGTTAGCTATGGATTCTTGCTAATATGGAAGTAGATTTTGATGCTCGTCGTAAAGACCATGTCGTTGGTGTCTAAATTGAAGACGATTGGGATACTGAAGAGCTCCCAAGTGATCGGGGAGTCGATCTCTTCAATCAGTATCGCAAAATACTTGCTACGCGAAACGAGCGGAAACCCGATGTTTTTAATCAATGGACGGCATCAAGTACACGTCTTGATACAGTCATGGAAAGATTCGGCTTGATATAGAATATCTTTTCCTGCGCTGGTGGTTCGATCTCAAAGACTTTGCCGAAATATTTCTGATAGGCAAATGCAGCCGAGTTCGGCTGCCGCGAAATTCCACTTTACTTGTCGCCAAGATGTAAAGTTCAACATTATTTTCTTGGAAGTGATAAGGGTAATGTGAGAAAACGAAGAACGGTACTGTAATATACTTTACTACAGCAGGCTTTTCAATTGCCAAGGTTGGGATTCTCCATTGCCAAGGTTGGGGGCTGACAATCTTCGACTTATTGCACCCTTTACACAAACGGCAATCAATGACGAAGCGCTGCGATCGAACTCTTGTCCCACTTCATCCTTGGACTTTTCCCTTCACTTCGCCTTCTAGATTTTATATACTCCACCAGCCAAGATTTCATACATGACTACCGGCAGAAAACTTGAACCTTCGGTCATCGGTCCGGATCATTCACACAGCACTTATCGTATAGCAGCTCTTTGTCAATGAATGGATTGCTTGTTGTCATTACAAATTTCTATCGTCGTATGGCTGCTATCGTCCTCTTGGGACAGGTCGCTGCGGGTGTGACGCGCTGGACGAACTCCGGCCAGCTTCACTTCATCGAGAAAGACATCAAGGTAACAGTGGCCTGGTCACTGAGATCGATATTGGTTCCAATTACCTGCAAGCACAATGCTTTCAGCAGGTACAAAACAGACCCTTGGAATCAATGACAAAACCTCAAAAGTGGTGAAAGTCAGATAAGGCAGAGGTATAAATGATGGACATCCCCGACTGGATCACGAACGAGGACATTGCTGCTGTCACTACCTTCTTCTGTTGTCTCACCTAGAATCAAGCCTTCGAAATGCGGTATTCACAAACTCTTCTCCCGTTCTTGGGAAGCCTGAGCTCCTTTGCCAATGCCAAACCACTATACCAGCCCACCCTTTCCTTCAGACCTCTGCCACCAGTCAGTCCAGATAGTGCTCATAATATACATGTGGAGTACCACGGTGATGTTAATGGCGAGCTGAAGATCGTCCATGGTTCGTGCGAGGTTCCTTCCATAGCTTCTGCAAGCCAATGTATCGGAACGACCCACGTCGGTGAACACCCCATGGCCAAGCGACATGTAGACCATCAAGACAGACGGCCCACGAAGTTTGTATGGTTAACTCCGAGCGAAATGTCCCAAGGCTGTCTGCATGCATTCCTCGACGGGGCACACATCGGTTCATCCGAGGCGCTTAATGTAACCAAGCGTCTGACTCGCCGTCATGAGAAGAGATCTTTTGTCGACGTTGCAGGAGACGATAGTCAATGGTTCGATGGTGTTGCTTATCTCAAGCAGAAGCAGCCAAGTGAAGCTTTTGTCTCGTCAGTCAAGTCGAAGTCATTCGGTATTTTGGGTGCAGGAATTTCTGGATTGATGACCTCAGTAAGTTGACACAATCTTGGAAAAAGGTCATGATTCTGATAAGTTTTGAAATAGTTACTCCTCGATTCTGTTGGTATTCATAACTGGAAGCTTCTTGAATCATCTGACCGTGTTGGTGGCCGCGTCAGAACGGTTTACCTTAACGGTTCAAAGCCCGAAGATGGTCAATACCATGAACTCGGCCCAATGCGTTATCCATACGAGATCACCGACTCGGAGACCAACGAAACATTTCCGATCAATGATCAGCGCATGATCTTCCAGCTGGCAGATGTCCTCAACGAACTCAACGCCGGCAAGGGTGACGACCTGAAAGTTGAATTCTGGGATTGGATCCAGAGCTCTCCAAATACGCCTGTCGATACTCCCTTCCGTCGTCCTGATGGAACCATTCCTGGAAAGACCGAAGTGGCAAATGACCCGAGATACTACAACCCTACTGTTTATAGCAATCTGACGGCAGCCACGGCAGCAAACAAGGCTTTGGATGATTTCAAGGGACTTGATGCAAATCGTATTAAGATGTATGCTACGAACATCTTCAAAGCATACAAGCAAGCCAAGGAAGATGGCATGTTTGATTATTCCGAAGTTGGGTATTTGCGTAACAAACTGAATTTCGATCTCAACACAGTCGACGAGGTCACACCGTCGAACGTTTATTTCCCCCAATGGGAATATGAGACAGTTTTTTTCCTTAGTTCCAAATGGAAAACGATCAAAGGCGGCCTTTCTAAGATGCCCGCTGCATTTTTGCCCTTAATTGGAGACAGAATCCAGTATAAGACAAAAGTCAACGGATTGCACTGGGACGAAGAGAACAAAACAATCTCTGTCTCTTACAAGCCAACTGGAGCCGAGCCTTATAATACTACGGACAGCGTTGAAACATTTGATTATATTTTCAACAGTGTTCCGTTGAACTTAATGAAGTTTTGGGACCTCCCCAAATACTCCAGCTTACTTAAGCGAGCCATCGATCGAACACTGTACGCAAATGCCTGCAAGGTCGCCTTACAATTTAAGACCCGATTCTGGGAACATCTTGAAAGACCAATTTACGGTGGTTGCACTCGTCTCTATAGCCCGAATCTCGGCCAAGTCTGCTACCCAGGATGGCAGTTGAACGCAACAGGACCAGGCACGATGCTCGCATCTTATCTCTCGGACTACGAAGCGACAGTAGCATGCGCCATGTCGGAGGCCGAACACATGGCATACATCAAGCGAGCATTCATTCAAATGCACGGAAAGGAAGTCATTGAGGAGAACTGGACAGGAAACTTTGCGCGTCAATGCTGGGAGAAGGATGAACATCATGCAGGCGCTTTCACCATGCAGATTTTTGCACAGCAGACTTTGTACCTGCCAGCTTTCTACCGCACGGAGTTTAATACGGTCTTCATTGGTGAGGCGGCTACGTTTACGCATACGTGGATGTTCAGTGCTATTGAGAGTGCGACGAGAGGGACAGTTCAATTACTGCTGGATATGGGTTTGGTAGATGAAGCAAAGCAAATCACTAAGACTTGGATGGCACGCTGGATTTCACTCTAGATTTGGCGATGTCAAATGAGCAACGACTTTGACGAATAACGAAATTAGCATAAAATGTACATAACAGGGCTAGGAAAAGTTTATCTGACTTCAAGCGAGAGATTTTGGCAAGATCTAACTAAAAACCATCCATCCTCAGACAAACGTCGTCAACTGCAGATGGCTCCTCCCAAATAACTATTTCTCCGCCGAATTATACAATTGATCAAAAGACCAAACTTCCCTCCCGAGTAACATCGTCGTCCATCTTCTTGTACAGTTTCGACCTCGTGGGTGGCTCTTGTGTCCTCTGCTTATACACCGGGTTACCGTTTGCCGCGTGATTCTGCATATTGTTTACTCCAATTCCATTCATCCAGGAACCCAGCTGCTCAGATACCGCTTTGAACCCCGCATCTTCCTTGCTGCTGAATTTGACCATGTCGATGTGATTCGCATTGATTCCATGGCTATCGTATGTTGCGAGAATTGCGTTGTGCTTGGGAACAACCTGTCCAACCTCGGGGTTAGTCACACAGATAATGAGAAGAAATCTGATATAAGCAGCCACACTCACCTCTCCAGTTCCTTCAACTGGAAGCTCTTCAAAAAAGCAACATATCTTAATGGGTTTCATCTGAGCTTGTTCCCGTTGAGCACGAAGCATCATTTGGAACTCCGCTTGAAGGTCGGCGAGCAATTCAGGGCCCGGCCTCAATACGTTGGAAATTTCCTTATTTGATCTCTTGAGAAGGAGGGACATGTCTCTAATGATCTTGGTCCAATCTGCAACACTACTGCCTGCGTGGGGAGTTCCCATGAACGCAATCCCTGAAGTTGCTTCAAGTATACTATTGAGATGTTTCTCTTCTGATGTTTGAGATATGAGGAGTGCCTGGATTGGTGAAGATTTAGCTGTTGAATGTACGGAAGGATGGGATTGTGGGTGAACGCACCTCTTCACATACAGAGACCACCAAAACTGTGCACAATGAACATGAGAGGGCGTTTCATCTAATATCGAACATTACATTTAGATTCAATCAACCTCAAATGAGGGGGCTCGCTTACAGTCTTCGTCCTCTTCCGCTTCAATGCCAGATCATTCAACAACCCCTGTCCATAATTCCGAACACTGTTATAGGAAGCTGGACGCAGGATATTCATAATATCTGCATCATAGCCATATGTCATGACACGAGCATTTGGCATGTCGTGATGCAAAAGGTCTCTGGGCCAGAACACCTTCGATTCGTTGTCAGTCCAGGTGGATTCGCTTCCTCCTGTCAAGCCATGCACAAATACCATGCTGATGATATGTTAGCCATGTATGGTTTAATATAAAGGAGTTCCTCACGAAAGGATTCGGCACCACATACTCAACAACTGCATTTTGAGGGTTTACCAGAACCTGTATACCTAAAGTCGACATGTCGATTGAGTTCCAAACACTGCTGGGTGTAATTGATGTTCAATTTGAATAATATCGTAGATTTTGAGCAATTGATGCAACAGCACCTCACGCTATGGTTTTCATCTCTGCGGGACAACGAGCTGTATATGTAGGTGCTGAGGTTGCAGTGTTTTTGGCACTGCCGGAACGCGAGGCGCCCCCGCATGTTTCCCTTTTAACTTCCAATATTACGTCAATGCTTGAACTTACTCCTCCTTTATTACTTGGTATGTATATTGATTGATTGAACCCTATCTATGTTTTGTGAAGCAATCGCCCCTTGTTGCTGTTTGTGGGATGTCCTCAGCAGATTGACGAAGTGCGTGGTAGAAGTTGATTTGGATGCTGTTACATGGAAAAAGAGAGCAATTGATACACACTTCACTGACAATTGATTCACGCTGCATCAAAGAATAACTGTCAAGAAACATTTGAGACCACAGAAGCACAGCATATCTCAATACTGTAATGGGGGGTAACCTCGGATAGTAACGACACGGTCAAGGAGCTGGTCATCTTGTCCTTGCCCCTCTACCCCTCTACCCCTCTACTGCCCCTCACACACCTGAAACACTGACCTATCACAACCCTAAACCACGGCCTATCAACGAAAACAACCCAAGAGATCCTTCAAAAGTTTGTTATTGGGGAACCGGAATAGAAGATACGAGGTATCATAAGCAAACGCAGTCATCCAGTCTAGACTCCGAAGCCTGAAGCGATGCTTCGTCCGAAGGGTCTGTTAGTTTGGTTGCTAGCGAGAAGACCCAGCACTGGGGACTTCTTCGTACTCAGAACTAAATTACATTCGAAAGGTATTGCAGTAGTCGTGTACAGTAATGACACTATTGAGCTGAACGATTGGCCGGATGAAACTGTCACCGAGTGTCACCTCGCTGAGATTCAGCTTTTGCAAAATCACGCGCTGCCGAGTCATGCCATGGAGCTGACGCTGGCAGTGAGATGGAAAAGAGAAGGAGAAAATGAGTACAACCAGTGAGTGGTGTAAGCGATAGAGGTAGAGGACGCAAGTCCAAGCCATTTCTTGACCCTTCCAAGTCATTGACACATCTAGGCCCCGATTCTATGCGGTATGCAACGAAATCAGCAGACCCTTTGCGGAGACTGCTCTGACAAGACAACAGAAAACCTGATGGGAGCTTCTTCAAAATAAGCAAAGCCGAAAGAAAGAGAAAAGAACAAATATAACACTCCGGCAGTTTCTTGAAGTCCCGAAGTTCCCGCTTGCCTCCTTGGGTCTAACACAAGCTCGAGGCCTCATGCTTCATCAAACCTGTCACCACAAATCGAAGACAGTACAAACAAGATAATATTGGATTTCAATACTGCATTCTGCGCCAATTCAATTCATTCCAATCCGTTTCCTCATCATGCAATACATCGAAATTCAGTCGCTTCCTAATCAACCACAACCACCCAAAAATCCAAAAATAATAGGTATGCATGAAACAACATGAAAAGAGACGCCTGCCAGCCGATTACCCCGCCCTCCTTTGGTCGTATTGATACATGTAAACATGACAAGCAAGAGAGATAAAAGGAGTCGAGTAAGTAAGCATGGCTATAAAATGGTACAAATCTGTTTTGCTTCCTTCGACCACCACGGCCTTCATTACCACTTCATTAGCTTCAGTAGATGGAACGAATTACGATTGATTTGACTCAATCGCTACCGCCGCCCATTTCTCCTCTCACCCTACTTCTTTCCACCTCTTTAGCAAGAGCCTCGTTCTCCCTACTCGCCTCCTCTAATCTTCTCCTCGCGCCTTCTCGATCAATCATTCTCGCTTCTCGTTCAGCCTTCAACTTGTACTCCAACTCCTTTAATCTCGCCTGCCATCTCAAATCTGGAAATTCAGCTTGGCCATTACTACCAGAGTTCGTCTCAGGCCTGTTAATCGAGCTGCTACCGCTACGAGAAATAGACACGCGATCGAGAGTTTCGACAACGGAAGAAGAGTTATGACGTGTGAGTGTTGAAGAACGGGAAGGCTTTTCAGGTCCTTTGTGGCGGGGACCAGTTGGCACCGAAGGGGAAGGAGATGGTGCATCGTGTATGTTGCCTGTGAGGACGTCGTTGGCTGCTCGGAGGGTAGATATTTCGCCTCTCAGAAGCTTGTTCACATCTCTAAGTTTTGCGATCTCTGCTCTTCCATCCGCGCTGATTCCAGGGATGGCACTTCTACTTAATGTCTCGAGACGGTCAAGACGTTTAGTTCGGAGTTCGAGATTTCCTTCCAAGATATGGTATTCTTTCCAAAGATCTTTCTCGACGGTTCGAATGCGACCACGGAAGTCAGATAGTATCGTCTCGAGGGTTTTGATCGCGTTCAAGAGGTTTTTGGAGAATCCAGGAAGCATGTTCGTAACGGCTTCGAGAGAAGGGAGGGCACGGCCGTTGATGAGACTGTTATTATGCGCCCAGTCCGAACCGCAGAGTGCACTGAGACGGTTCCAGATTTGGAGAAGCAGGTTATTTCGCTCTAACATTTGGTCCTTGAATTGATTCTCTAAGGCGGACATCTTACGCCTGTCATTGAGACGAGAGGTCTCCAGTTCCAGAACACGAGATTCTTGTTGTGACAGGGTACGAGTTGTATGCTGTTGCGTTTTCTGGAAGGTCTCAAATGAGTGTTTTGTGGTACGGTGAGCTTGGCGTTCCTTGTCTAGCATATCTGCTAGTTTACGAGATTCGAGGCCATGAGACTCAAGAAGTGAGTCTCGATGCTTAATAAGACGCTCTTTCTCAGCAAGCGAGCCACGTGTGGTGTTGAGTTCTCGGGAGGAGTTTTCGACTTCGGATTGCAGTTTGGCAATTGACTAGAAATGTTAGTATTGAAAAGCTGAAATTCTACCAGAACACCTACAGTAAACATGCTTGAGCGTGTCCCGTTGAGATCACCCAATGCCTCCCTGAGATTATTCTCAAGATCAGTAAGACGAGATTTCCACTCTGCCGCTTCCGTTTCTCTGTTGCCAAGATTCCTTCTTAAGCGTCTTGCCTCATCTTGAGCAGTTGTAATTTCCCTGTTGAGATTGTTGACATATTGTTGGATTTCTTGCTTCTCCTTGCCCGCGACAACTTCACGCTGGTGCCTCTCAGCACTGAGTCGCTGCTCAAGATCTTTGCAGCGTTGACCTTCTTCCTGGAGATTCGTCTCGGCATTCTTGAGAGCTGCTTCAAGGTCTCCGATTTTGATCTTATCGCCATCTTGTTCTTCGCGGAGGAAAGCAATTTCGCCTTGGCTAGACTCTTGCTGAACAGAGAGTCGATCAACCTTCCCATTGGACTCAACCAAGTTTTGTTCCATTTGCTCAAGCTCCTTGTTGATGTCCTCAATGTCTCTTTCGAGTTCCTCAATCCGTCTTGTCTTGGTCTCGTGATCATCCTCTAATCGTACCAGGGCCTCACTCATCTCACGCATCTCGTTCTGTAGAGCATTGAAATTCTCCGTGGTATCTTGAAGCTCAGTCTGAAGGCGTTCGATTTCGGCGTTTGCTTCCTCGGCTTCTGCTGCAAATCCGTCCAATTCTTCTTGAGCTTCTTTACGCAGCGACTCAAACATTATCTCAGCCTCCTCTTGACCTTGCAGAGCTTCATCTCGGTCGGCTTGCATCGTTAAGAGGTCGTTCTCAGCGACCTCAAGAGCTTCTTGCATTTCAGTTCCTAGAGTCTCAGCTTGCTTCTTTTGTGCCACCGCGGTTTCAAAGTCTTCCATGCAAGATTCCAATTCTCGTTGCATATCCTGGTTTTGGATTTTGAGACTATTGATAGCATCTCTCAATTCGGCATTCTTGTTCTCGAAGTCTTCCCGTTCGCTGTCTGTAAAACCAGTTTGCCTCGTACCTGCACTAGTCCTCGAAAGTGATCGTTGATGAGCTCGAGATGCTGATCGCTCAAAAATGCTGTCACCAGCAATTGATCCTCCACCTCTACGCTGCCCGAGCTTCAGATCTTCAATTTCTTGGTAAAGACGTTCCTTTTCGCGATTTCGTGAAGTGAGCATAGAAGTTTGAGCTCCGACTTCTCTTCTGAGCTCGGCATTCTCGTGCCTGAGCTGCTCGCTTTCCTTCTTCAGCTCGTCGACTAAAGTACTTGCTGAACTCATCGTACCGTTGCGGTCTTCATAGTGGCTGGACATTACTGAAATTGGTCTTGAAGGTGAGACTTGGCGCTTCTTGGTGATATTGTAGATGTTGGTTGTGTGATTGAGACCCGGAGCAGTCTCAGTCTTGAGTTTAAAGATTTCTTCCCGCATCCTCTTGTTTTCCTCATCAGCTTGTTCTCTACGAGCCGTTTCTTGCTCGAGAAGATCTTTCCAAACATCCATTTCTTCACGCGCATCAAGATTTTGATTGCGACGCTCACCCATGTTTCGCACAACTTCCGCGAGATTGCGTTTCTCATTCTCTCGCACAACACTGTCATTTCGAAGTTTTTCAATCTCAGTGATATACTCCTCAACACGTTCTCGGAGGTAAATGAGCTCCTCTTCTCGTTCCTGGGCACCTTCTTGATCGAACCAGACAGGACTCTCTCCAGCCGACGTCCCTGAGGCAGCGGTCGATGGCCTCTCTTCGTCATCCTTCAATTGCTTTTCTAAATCCTTGACTTTTCGTTTGAGAGCCTTGTTGTCACGTTGCATTACTGCAAGACCGGTCTTGAGCTCCACATTTTCCGATATCATCTCCTTTACACCTTCTTCGGATAACTTGTCGAGTCTGTCACTCAAGAACATGACCTTGAGTTTCAGGTCAAAATTTTCCTTTGACAGCCGCTCAATAGTACTACTTTGTTCTTTAAGCGTGAGATTCTTTCCATTTCTTCCGAGAGTTGATGCGCCAAAACCACCGGACGTTTTTCTTGGAGATATGGCACCGGTCTTGCTTCGATACTCCTTCGCCAGAGATTCGGGAACTTGAACATTGCGGACATGTCGAGCAATTATCGTATCTGTGGGAGCAGCGGACGCCAATGATCGACTTGTCGCTCTCGGAGTCGAGGGAGCGGAATTTTCTGCAGCTCTTCTCTCGCGATTTTGTTCCTCCTCGGTCAGTGTAGCAAGAGTCCCATCCGCGCGCCCAAAGGTGTCCACAGGGTATTCATCGATCGCTGAAGCCATGCTTCCTAGACTGATTGACCTCGAAAGTCCCATGCTACTGTTCCTGGAGAGTGTAGGTAACGCTCCTCCTGACTGCAGTGCATAATCCGCTCCTAGGGTCGCTTCGCTGCCATCGTGCGACTCAGGGTTTGTGACAAAAGAAGATACCGACGAGTGTTGGCTGCTGTGTCTGCTCCTCAGAAACTTGGGTCTCCTACCAGTATTCCGCTGTGCAAATAATGCCCCTCCTGGTGTGCTCCCGGCATCTACAGAAAAGTTGTTGAGACTTCGGTTAGAGTTTCCAAGGGAGTCTGTCTCATAGGACTCGTCATTTGTGTTGATTTTCGGTTTCCTGGGTGTCGCTTCCAGATCGTTTCGTATATCATCATCAGAATTGTCCCGATGCTCGTTATTCGTATCATCATTAATATTATATCCTGCACTCGCCATCGATATTGCTCGAGAAACAGTTCTAGCTGCAGCCGCTGCAGTAGGTGACGAAGATAACGTTTCCAGGGATGAAGTGGTGTTGCTTACATCCATAGATGAGTCTGGTCGACTGACGCCTGGGGTTTTGTATGCATTTGGTGGGGTAGGTGGAGATAGTGGTGCCTGAGACTGTTCAGATTTTGTAGATACACCGGAGTGTGGAGGAAGGTTCTCTTCCATTATTTCTTGGGGTGCATTTCCACCCCGATCGAATAGATATGTATCGTCCACTCCAGTCTTTCCAGCGACAGGCAAAGGCGAGGCGACCGGCATAAAACTCGATTCCACATCATTCAGATGTCTCTCCATTGCACCCTCGTCCAACCTGTCCGAATGTGTTTCGCTCCCTCCATGTTCGCTTGGGTGGTATAACAAGCTGCTGTCTCCTGGAGGCGGTAGCGAAGGTAGTCCTGCTGGATCGAGCAACGGTATTCGATTGTTTTGCGCGACCGAGTCTACATTCTGGCGGACCGATTGCTCAAACTCCTCCTTGTTTGGTGAGAGATCATCCCATTCATCGTGTCGAAAGCCGCCAGGGACTTTTCTCGAATCTTTCCTCGCGGTCAGCGGGCGTTTCTCCCCCTCGATTACTTGTGAAGTTCCTTCGTCCGCCATCGTATTCCTAATCAACGCGTCGCATTCGCAGAATTTATTTGGTGTGAAGGGGTATTAGGGCCGCGTCGAAGGATCTCTGTCAGGAAACACGCTCGGCCAACACCAGAAAGTGCTTTGGTCGCTTTGATTGACAGCGCGCGGAGCTTCGGCGAGTGGGGCCTCCAGAAGTGTGCGCATACTCCGAATTTGGTGAAATATCTTTGCGACAAGTGTTTCGAAATATTTGGGCTGGTTGACGGTCGTTTGGTGAAGTTGTTGACTTCGTTGCTTCGTTGTTTCGTTGTCACTGTGTTGAACCTCCCATGCTTCTGCAGGGATCTTGAGAAATGCCGTCAGGGGCTAGTGGGTAGACCTCACGTGATGATAACATGAGCTAAGAATTACTAAATTGTTCTAAAGCAAGAAGCATATCTCATTTTAGGAGCTGAGGAAGTTTGTTTGGTCAATAAGAGATTATCTTTCATTTAACTCGCAGTTCCAAGATGATCCGCGGTTGTTATGCTTCCTTCTACTGCAAGCACTCTACCTCGTGCGTTAAGGCTGAACCAAAATACCCCTATTAATTAGTATTGCCCCTGAACACCTTGACATTGCAACTGCAGAAACACCAACACCGTCTAACCCGTGGAAATACTGCTTAGACAGACTTGACAAGGATCTCCAACAAAACACTCATTCTAGTTCAATACCGTGCTTATTCATGGTCAGGAGAAGGTACCCATTTTGCTGCATCTCCCCATCTATCGACCGTCAACCCAGCACTTCCTGGATTCTTGAATCCTGCTTCCAGCTGTCTTTCATAACTAACTTTCCTCAGTCTCTCAGACTCTCGTGGTGTCAAACTAAGATAAATTTCCACTCCAACCAAATGAGTGATGATTGACAGCCAAAGAGCCATACCGAAGGAAAGTCCAAGGCTAGCACCAATCTGTTCTGGCTGGTCCCCAAATTTGGCGAGGACAACGATGTTCGTGTCTGCAGTTGCATTCAGGCATTCAGGATACAACTCATTTGCCTTTTGTACAGAATTGTGAATGAAGGCAACCTGACCGCATGTCTGAATTTGGTGGTAATCACCAATAGACGAAATTGTGAGTGCTGAAAGAATCAGAAAAATCCGAGTGGTAATGATGGTTCCAAGATAAAACATTGCTCGAAGCATCCAGGCACGGTGCTGTTCGATCTGGAGTCTTTTGATGTTGTAGTAAGCCATAGAAATCGAGATCGTGGTCAGAATGACGAGGGTGCCGACTGCAGATTGCGTATCAAGGCCTCCTCCGAATGCCCTTCGAGCGATCATCAATGCTCCAATATTTGAGAAAAAGATCAACAATATGATTGTGTAACCATTGATTCGGTGAAAGGGGAGGAATCTGTGTCGAATGACGGGAACGAATTGAAAGACCATCAGGATCCCAGCCGGAATGCAAGTGACCAGATGCATCGTGATCCCAATCCGGTAGTGGCCTTCTCGATAGCGATACCATTCTCCTGGAGAGCTACCGTTGGCAAAACTGCTTGGTGACGAGCCAGCGACGTTCATATAGGGTATTCGAGCCAGAGAGAATCCGAGCATTCCGCCTGCGAAGATGAAGACTAATTCGGTTAGTGGAATGTTGTTTGCAGTGGAATTGATTCTTACAGAGAGGGAAGTTATATCCTTTTGAAAACCCAAGTGGTCGATATACCTTTCGCATGGCCTTGACAAAACTGGAAGGGTTCGGAGCTTCAAGGCTCTTGACGGAGGGATGTGATTCCGACATTGTGGCTGGTCTTCTGCTGTAGACTGTTTGAAACGTTTAGTGATGAGAGTGGACATTGATCTTGACTACGAAGAGGGGCATCATGGTTACCTATGAAGGGGTGTAGAGGTTTAGAAAAAGTGCCAGGAAACCTACAGGATGGATTTGGTTGTTTGGGAACGTTTTAGAACTTGTGGCAGCGTGAAAGTTGTGAAGACATGCAGAAAATAAAAACAAAGAGAATGGAAACCTACGATACTATATAATGAAATCCATGGAGTCAGGAGGCACAATTCTGGTAAGAAATTGCATGCCTATCATGATGCAACGACCCTCCTTGTCACATCTACATTTTTCATTTGACCCAAGCGAGCAAAGTCAAGATAGGGACAATTCACTGCCCGTCTCGCTTGAATAGTCAGGTACTAAGTATAATTCGTAGTCTAAGAAGTGGTACCGCGATGGCGCTCCTGGAGGCTTTCCGAAATCATTTCGCATTCGCTTGAATAATGGAGCTCGCTGAGGCCAGAAATTCCAAGAGCTTACAAATGCTTCTCGTTTGCTTGATGTATGTGATATCTAGTGCTACGGTTCGAGTATCAACAAACGGGGACGGAGATTGTCAATAGAACGGGGCCAAGATCTATCCGATCGAGCGATCTTGGTCGTCACCACTTCGATCACTGTCTCGCTGTCCAATCAGACACCAAGGATCGCCCGCAAGGAGGCTAAATTAAGCGAATGCGAAGACATTGCTGGGCACCGCGAATGCGAATTAATCTTCAGTTTGTGACTAATGAATCCAAAAAAAATAAAAAAATAAAAAAATTCAGTTTGTATCAAGACACGAAATGTTGGGCAATTGTGGAATGTTTGTTGTGGCTTTTCGGTAACAGCAGAGCACATAAATGGCTACGCAAGCAGTTTCAATATCAACGTCTTCTCCCTTTTCACTGACGTGGCCAGTCCCGATTCGTGTGCAACCTACGATTGAACAACGGGTGTGACGAGTCTGTTTGGCATCATGTGGTTACTGTATGGTAGGCAGTATATGTTGGTTAGCCACCAACGTTGGATTTGGGTATGTGATCACGTAGTGAGTCGTAAAAGGGAGACACGACAATACCAGGTTTAGGAATACCCTACTCTGCTGGCCATCGTGTCTCCCTTTCACTACGTACTACGTGATCACATATCTGAAACCCAACGTTGGTGGCTAACCAAAAGTACACGAAGCTCCTATTCATTAATTTTGATAATTTGATAATCTAACATTTCTGCAGATGTAGTGTGCTACCTTGCATCGCACAAGCCCAAAGTTATTGCCAAGTAATTGGATAGAACCAGCGGCGACCAGCCTCAATCAACGACACCACCGATAGAACTTCACCCCGAAATCCAGCGAACAGAGCGTATCGCTCTCACAGATCAATGATAGAAATTCTGTGGTGAGCCAAATATGTCGAAAACATACCTGGCTCACCAAACAAGATGACGGTACTACCATGAGTTAGTATGATGAACAAGCGACTCTCACCGTTTCTATAAAAAGAATTGCTAATCGAGAATACTCAAGCCATGGATTGTGCAGAGATTAACTGATTCACCCATCCAAGTCTTGAGATGGGCGGTTTTTTCATCCAAGTGTGGGAAACACACAGGACGCCAAGAACCCACTCAGGCGCTGATGAACTTTTGCTCGATCATCCAGGATGCCAAGGAAGAGGAACATCGCTCTGTCTTCAGCGATTCCAGGTATGCTAAAACATGCGCAATTCTATCTTAAAGTAATTCAGCAGCTAATAATTATTTTCACAGGTGACTCATTATATTGTGCGATTCAATTAAAAGGATGTCTTTAGAAGTCATCCTTGATCGTTTTTCGAGTATGGGGAACAGTAGACAACAGAAAAAGCGATTGCGCGTGGAGCTAAGAATGGAATACTCCGAGGTGTTCTGCAGAACCCCACGTGTACTCCGTAGTCTGTGCTAATTGACAGGCGGGGAATCATTGCGTCACGATTAATAATTATCAAAGTACAAGAGAGGACTAAATAATGTGTATTGATTTTGTCTCCCTTCATCATTATCACAATCTCGAGGTGAACTTCGGTACGCAAATCCTGAAGCTGGAATACACAGAAATCTAACGCACTCAGGAGAGAAAAAATGCTTGAAACCATAGCACCTGCAGCTACTGGTGGCAGTAAGAGAATTGTAAGTCACCAATATTAAACGCATATACTCGTAACTTTGCTGATTTTCAATTTCTCAAACAAGGTTTTCACAGGAGGATCAGGCAAAGCCGGACGTCATGTTATCCCTTATCTCCTCAGCAAAGGCCATTCCGTTCTCAATCTGGATTTTGTCCCATTTCCAGATGCCAGTGCGGGTGTCTTCACACTGAAAACAGATCTCACAGACTCGGGACAAGTCTTCAATGCTTTGACAAGCCATTTTGATTATTCTGGATACAATTCTGGTCCTGTTCCAGGGCCTCCTGATGTTGTCATTCATTTCGCTGGTATGTATGCCTCATCCTGACATTCCAAAGTAATGCATTGACAAAAACCAGCGTATTCTTGCAACTTGCTCGTACCCGATTCAGAGTTGTTCCAAGCCAATGTCACAAGTACGTACAATGTAATAGAAGCAGCTTGTAAGCTCGGAGTCAAAAAAATTATTGTCGCATCCTCTGAGACCACTTATGGGGTGTGCTTCACTCAAGGCGATTCCGATTTCAACTCTTTCCCTCTAGAAGAAGAGTACGATATCAACCCGGAAGACTCGTACGTTACTCTATTAATATATAAAATTTTTACTACCATCCATGCTGACAAATTCTAAGGTACGCATTGTCCAAAGTCTGTGGGGAGAATACAGCACGAACATTCGCTCGCCGCTTCAAAAATGACATATACGCCCTTCGCATCGGTAATGTCATCGAACCTCACGAGTATGAGCGTGATTTCCCTGGCTATCTCAAGAATCCGGCTACCAGAAAACGCAACGCGTGGAGTTACATTGATGCTCGAGACTTGGGACAGATCTGTGATTTGGCTATTCAGAAAAGTGGACTTGGCTTTCAGGTTTTCAATGCGACAAACGATACGATCACAGTGGAGGGTGTGACTACCAAGGAGTTTTTGGAGAAAGAATGTCCTGGAGTAAAGATCACGAGAGAACTGGGGGAGTTTGAAGCTCCGTTGAGCAATAGGAAGATCAGAGAAGTGTTAGGGTACAAGGATGTGCACGACTGGCGGAAGTATGTGAAGGGTTAAATGCTTAAAGTATACTGTATTGGAGATTTTAGATTCGTAATGTTGGATCAACGAGCAAATTTGAACTAGTACAATTGAATCGATACCGTGTACGGTCTGCAGATGTTCATAGGTTCCTGGGTAGGGAAGGTTTCTTACACCAACTAACGCGACCCCGCAAGCCTGTAATCAAGCCCAGAGAAAATTAAAACAATTATAAATTTAGTAAGAATATCAAAATTCTCTTTTTAAATCACAAATAACCACTTTCGCCAGCGAAGAGTCTAAATGAACGAAGGGGAGGGACGCCAAGACTTCGAAGGGTTATGAGTCCTTCAATCAGCCGAATACTGCTTCATGACCGTATGAAAGAGGCTTGGTCCTTATTCTCCTATCTAGGGACGAATTTAGGAATGAGAATTTGGCTAGAGAACAAAATCAAATTGATGAAACCGCCAGTGGTGTGAAGTCGTGAACGGATGGTTTGCTGGTGGTGTTTTGAACACCAGATTGTGCTGACTGGACAGACCCCTCGCTTGCTGTTTCATCCCCAAAAGCAGGACAACACCACGACACCACAAACACGATATCTTTCAAAATCGCAACTTCAGAACACAAGAACGGCAAAATCATCTCATCTTCTCTTCTTTTCAAGTGTTATCGCTCCATTTATCAGATGAGTGCTCAACGATTCTCGGGTACAAAAAAAAATCCAAGCGCATTGGCGAGACAAAGCTTGAAACCAAGTCAAGTTTCAGAAGCGTTGCAAGAGCAGCCCGCGGCCAAGCTTTCTCAACTCTCACCACCAAAGAGTTCGGTTCGTCTGATACCTTCCCACTCACTTCAGACAAGTCACCGTGTCGCAGATGCTCGGCCGTTATCGAGTCCGTCGTATCTGAAATGAGACGGGAAGACGGTTCCTAGGGATGAAAGTCCCCATTCATATGTGTCGAGCTTCCTTCTTTGTTGATCTCTCATTTTCTATTCTTCTCGTCATCTCTGTATTCTGTATTTTTTTCGCTTCAATTTCTCACTCTTTTCTTCGTGGCTGGCCATTCTTTTTTCTTTGCTTCCTTCCTTTACGTATGTATTTCGAAATCTAAACCATCTCCGACCATTTCTCAACTCGAATAATACCCAGCATCCAATTTGCCGTTCGAAAAACACCCCCAAAACCATACGCAAACATGATTCTCTCACTCTTCACCTTTGCCATCCTCCTCCTCTCCTCCACCACCCTCGCCATCCCCTCCCCTTCGCCAAACGCAAACCTCGAGGCTCGCCAACGTCAACAACAACCCATCTCACCCATGTCATGCCCTGACTACTCACGCATCGCAAACTATAGCGCAATCGACAGCAATGCTACGCTCCGAGCCGCCTTCCTCCAAGCCTCACCCAAAGGCACAGATCCTACACGAGTTATCCTCGACCGTGCCCTCAAAGAATTCACCGCCAAGAATCTCATGTTTGATGCCGAATTGAATGGGCGATGTGGAAATCTCAGCAGTATTGCGATGACGGAAGTCAACAACAATTTCTCGCAGGGTATTGTGGCAGATTTCAAAGTGGTGCCACCGGTTGGGTCTGCAATTGGTGCAGGCATTGAACTTTATACTGGTGGATTTACGGTGCTGTTGTTTATTGCGTTTGGATTGAGCGTTTAAAGTGGGGTTGAAGACGGCTACTTTTGGAGGATACATTTTGATGTGTTTAGATTGGAGAACTATGTTATTGATGAGGGCCCCTATTCCTTGGAGGAAATTATCGAGTTTGAACTTTGGATGCTAGTATTGAAACTTGGGGATGGTGCGGAGTGTAGAAACAGATATGGGACCAGACCTGGAGGCAAACTGTGCGATTTTCGTAGTGCTCGGCTCTTGAATTGCAACTTCCCTGTTTTGTTCCAATCACTCAAGGATTTCATAAAGCCTGCCACTGATTAACTATTTTATGGTTCTTGTGAGCCGAAAAGTGTTGAAAAAGAGTTCTGCCAAGTCATCCAAAATATACCAAGGTACTGGGTGTATTGCACTTTACAAGCTGAGAGGATAATGAAAACGCGAAGCGATGTGGGCATTTAAAGATATATATATCTATTAACAGATTAAATTCTGGTCGTGAATTCAAAAAGGTTCTATTATTCTCCAACATATTCCGACGGCGGAGAAGTTCCTCAAGTCCCCCAAGGATGATTGCCATATTACCTCCTTCCATACGAAGTACCAAACCTGAAAACCGATGGGCGCATAACCTTGCCCGCCTTTTCCAGCACATGAAAAACTTTTTTATGAACAGAATTTCGATTCTATCCTCATTCTTACTTGCATCACTTCACAACTTCCTCGCAAAATCAAACCCAAAATAACCAAAGTCGTCGTCCCAAAGATCCCCGTCTGACTTGGAACCATTCCCCATCACCCATCGCTTAATTAATTACCTATTTATAGCAACCAACCACCAGTAAATCACTACCGTCTCTAAATTTAACCGAGCCGCCTCACCCCAACATCCCAGTATTCCATCTCATCCCTCATCAACCAAATTCAGCCCTGCCAACGTATCCTCTCCACACGATTGGATATCTTATAAAAAAAACAAGATTTGCCGAGATGCCTTACTACACACTGTACCGGTCGAGGTGGGCCACGCGCGGATTTTGCTTGGTGCAGGCTATTGAAGTATTCAGGGCAGTATGAGAGGTGATTTGTTGGAAGTGTGTGGTACAGAGTATGAGCTGCGGCCTGCGGGAAGAGCATCGGTTTTGATTTGGAGAGGAGATGTGATGATGGCTGTCCTATTTCGAATGAAGAATGCGAACAACCTAGTTTGTTGTTGTAGATGGCGGTAGGTGATTTATTTTTGGGAGGTTGATGAATCAAGGGTCGGGTCGTGTGATTAAGATTGACCGTTGGCTAGTGTGAAGAGTATGGATACAATATACATGTATACTCATCTATAAGTAAGATGGCTACACCGCCGCCTGATCTTTTGCTGTTGCCAACTGAACCTTGCGATCCCAGAGGAACAGCCTAGGCGATCAAGTTAAGAGTGGTTCGCACTCTTTCGTTTGGAGTATCTTCTTTTCAATACCATCTACATACCTGAAGCTCAATTCCTCATCACCACCAACAATGCAACTCATAACCCTCATCCTTCCCCTCCTCTCTCTCTCACCCACCCTCATCCTCGCCACCCCATCACCCTTCACCGCACTCGAAAACGCCGAAACCCTCTCCCCCCTCGACAAACGCGAAGGCTGCATTGTCATCAACAAGGCGAAGTTCTACGGTGGAAAATGTGTTGATGTGAAGACAGCGCATCAGTGTGATGGTGGTTTGTTAATCACTGGATGGTGTGGTGGGGGGAATACGAATAGTAAGTTTCGATCACTGACCGATTTTCGAGAATAGAAAAGGGGAAAGAGAAAAGGGTGGGCTGACGTGTGTTTGTGTGTTTAGTTTGTTGCGTGAAGGGCTTTTATATCGGTGCTGCTATTCCGCCGCGACAAGGGATCGGAAGTCCAAAGGAATAAGGAGAGATTGGGTTGTGGCCGAGAAGGGGTATTGTTCGTATGTGTAAAGACAAATTAGGAGAGATGCCAGTACAAATGCAATACAATATTGAACTCTTGTCGCTCACAAATCGTTGTTGTCATGGTCATTTCTAGCGTCGGCGTTTGATTTGCTGCCCAATCGCAACAACCCGCCAAACTTCAAAGCAACTCAGGTAGAAAGTCAGGAGCATAAGTAGAGCAATTAGTCCAAAAAAGACCACTAATAAAAATGTCCTAGCACATATTTTCATGATCAATATCATTGGCTTATGTGAAGTTGAAAGGTTTGCTTGCACAGCTGCGAGATCTTAGTTCTGCCGTATGGTACTGCACACTGTTGTCTGAAAACAACCACACATACCGCAACCACCACGCTGCAGCGAGAGTTGGTTTGGGATCAGTACGTAGTATCTATCACAGAAACTTATTTAATACAGTTTTTGACAAGTATGAGAAGTTCTTTCTGGGCAGGTGAAGTTCACCTGGACTCCGAGTTTATGTTAATTATCATTGAATCCACCCACCCGAAGATTCGTCAAATTGGCATTCAGAACTCCTTTTGTTCTGGCTATAGAATATGTGAGGTCCACTGCCAGTAAAAGGCACATAGAAGAACGTGAGAAACTACTGCTCGTTATTTTAAGCAGAACTCCTGTCCTGAGCATTGCCAAGGAAGACAAGCCAAGAGAACTGCCCAACAACACGACCGACAAAAAGCAAACAAAAACAAACCATATTCACATGAACCTCATAATGTTTTAAAACCAAACGACATGATCCCTCACTTAATTATCCAACTGCTCTTCCGCTTCACCCAAAAGAAGTGTTCAGCACAGATGTTCGTAGTGAGAACAGCGACCTTGCGCCTCTCCAGCGAGCGAGGAATGTTGACCTGACAAAGAGTGTTCCAGCAAACACCACTTGAGGCTCCTGGAAAGCATAATAATGTACAAAATCCCGTGAAATCAACTTTCATACACTCTCTTCTCGGAGCGAATAAAATTTCGTCATCAAGCACCTCTGCGTGAATTATTACCAAGCCTTCAGGTCCACCCCTCGTCAGTCACCGCGTATTCAGAATTGCCTTAATTGAGGTATTCACCTTGGTTTCGCCTCGCTTACAAAGCCAAAGATAATAAGTGAACTCCCCAAAGTGATCCATCAATCACGTTACAGAAGTCTTGGCAGCTCAACGCAAGCATAACTTCATCTTTTCTGTTCCTCTTGCTTCCTCCATGCCACATACCAACATCTACAAAAGGAAGACTTTGACCCTAAGAATGATTTGGTTTTTATAGGGGATGCGGAGTACGTCGTACCTAAAGGTTCTTTGGTCTGGTGTTTAGGATTATGAGGTCTGTCTTTCCTGTTTCTCTCGTTATTCTCTCCGATCTCCCAACAAATCAACGATTCGTTGTCAATCTCTCATTTCAACAAGGACAATTCACAATTGGCAAGCCTACCGTACGGTCTGCTGAGACTCGTGGCTTTGTCACCGCTTCATTGTCGCTCTGTTGTCGAAGATCAACGTTAACCGAGTCTAGGCGAGATGTCGTCTCTTTCGACGACGACGACGACGGGGAGATCCTCACCGATCTCCCCTTGAGGGTTCATCCGGTAAGTCAAGTTCAGCTCAATTTGCGTCACGTCAACTTCTCTCCTCTTCACCCCATCACCGACGCTTCCAGCAACACCTCGCGCAACATCAACTCCAACCACGACGCTTCAGCAACATCTCTGCAATCTCGGATTCAACCAGCGATAGCTCTTTCACCACTACCACTTGGCTAATTGGTTCTTTGACAATCAACTCATTCCCCAGAAATTGTCTTTGAACCAGCTCTCCGATCTACGACTTGTTTCTACCTCAGCAGTGAGCACCATTCTTCTGGTGCTAACGCGCCCGCCAACAGCGCTCCCTTCATCAGCAACTCTCCCTGCATTATCTCTGCCATCTCGTCTATCTCCGGGTCCCCTTTTGATCACCATCTCTCCCACCAGCTTCTGTCCCGTCTCCGATCTCCTATTAATACCCCTCCAGGATCTTCAAAATGTCGTTTCGCATGCCTTTCGCCTCTGCACAACCCGCTGCTAACGACAACCCTTTCAGCGACCAAAACAAACACCTAAACCCAGATGTCTACTGGCGGAAAGTCCTCATCAACATCCTCACGGGTAAAGGTTCTCCCCCAAACCACCTTGTCAATGGGGTGGCTTGGCAAGATGGTATGGATGTCATTCCATACTACGACGAAGCCTACAACCAACGATGGAGATTAAACCCTTCGTATAGGGGGGCTGATTTGCCCACCGCAGAGCGGTTGCATAATTTCTTTGAGCAGCAAAGGCAACGTTGGAATCCGGCTGTCAATCCTTTTTCGGAGATTGTGGGGGCTCAGAGTGTTTTGCCACTTAGGATGGCTAGGGAGCGACAATTCATTGAGCTAGCTGTGGCAGAACCTGGAAAAAGTGCTGGTCGTGAGCAAGCATCGGCATCATCTGGCTCTGGTCAGCAGCAAAAAAAGATTGAGAGCGATCTCAAACCAAAAGTTCAAGCAAAAAGCCACACATCATCTGCTATTAGTGTTGAGACCAACCTCTTCGCACTACGACCTGTTGCCTCAAAGGTCAGAAGTTCTCAGACCAGCTCCGGGACAGTTCCACGAGGTCTCCCAACTACCAGCAATGCTCAGACCAATCTCTTTGCTGGACCAAGCTCTTCCCCAAGAATGGTCTATCCCAAGACTCCTCTAATGGGACACCAAACTCTCCTCTCACCATTTGTCAACCCTCAACAAAGCCCAGAGAAAAGACAAGATTCCAGAGCTAACGATGTCATTCCCAGTCCAAGAATTACCGGGACTCCAGAATTCCTCGCATCATACGTGGGTGGTAGAGCTCCTCTACCAGAATTTGCCAACTTCATTCCACACGTTGCCAGTCCCAGACCTGAGTTGTACGGAGACGTAAGATTCGCGGCTGCAGATGGTGCCAATGTTTACGCACCTGTTGCTGACATGGGACGTAGAAGCCCTCAATCAAATGTATCCACTGCGCTGGATGTCGGATCATTTGGAAGCCAGACTGGTCAAGATTTCCAAGGAGGTTCTGCGCAACGGGCTAGCCAAGGTACGGGCGGCCGTCGTCTCAGCGTGGATGATATCGATTCGATGTTACACCGTCAACCACGAGTCCAAAATCCCAGTTTGCCGCGTGCCAATACAGCTGCATATCACGCCCAAGCGGGTTTTGCACAAGGTGCTGCACAACATATGAGTCGTCTCAACCAAGGTCCTAGCCAAGACGAAATCAACTCAATGCTCGCCCGTCAAACACAAGCACAAAAACCTATCATGCAACAACACAACAACGCTGCCCACCATGCCCAAGAAAGGGCTTTGCAAAGAAACACTCAAGGTGTGGGTTATCATCGATACAGTCAAGCTGAGATCGACTCGATCGTAGACTCTTACCAACCACGAGCCCAGACTCCTAACTTGCTGAATGCCTACGCGGCTACTTATCAACCACGGGCCCAAGCCTCCAGCTTGCCACAATCCAATGCAGTTGTTTATCATGCTCAAGAAAATCTTGTACGAGGCAGCGGGCAAACTTTGAGTCGTCGCTACAACCAGACCGAACACGACTCTTTCCAACGCCATCAGCCACCAGTCCAAATCCCTGGCTTGTCACCCGAGTACGCAGCTGCTTTTCATGCTCAGGAGACTGGCCAAAGCACTATCCCAGGCAGGACGGTTATGCGTCTCAGTCAGGAAGATACTGACTCGATTGCGATTCCTTATCAAGCACCAGGCCGAACTCCCAGCTCCATCCATCCATACACTGCTGCTCATATTACTCATGGTGTCAGCCATA
Source organism: Tetracladium marchalianum (assembly GCA_037074945.1). Lineage (NCBI taxonomy): Eukaryota > Fungi > Ascomycota > Leotiomycetes > Helotiales > Tetracladium > Tetracladium marchalianum. The sequence goes on from JBAMDN010000160.1 coordinate 48,553, forward strand.
GTGTCCCTTTTGCTGCGATTGTCAGAGTGAATCCGTCACCTGCTAGCATCAGAGGACTCCGTAGTGGCCTCCCTTCATATCGCATGGGCCGTGGTCAGAGCCATCCTTCCAGCATCACGGGTCAGCCTCAAAGTCTGCGTCCCTACACCACTGGCTATGGTCAAGGTCGGACTTCAAGCTCCATGGGTCATGGTAACCGTCTGCCTTCCTACAACTTAGGCCATGATCAAAGCCTGCCTCCACACACCCTAGGTCAAGGTCCCAGCCAGCCTCTCCGTGACGCCGGTCCCCGTCAAGGTCAGAGTCAACCTCCCCACTCCCCACTGCCGGCTCCCAACCAAGGAGGCTATACCAGCAGAGAGCTTCACACCTCCGACTTTCTCCCCAGCACACCAAACGGTGATGACTTTACCACCCAGCGTGGCAGTCAAGCCGACAGAATCTACCGCCGGCTCCCCGCTCTCCGCCCGATCCCCTTCAAACACGGTGCCCGCGGCCTCATGGGTGAGATGATCATTCCAGAGCGCATGATTGCCGTTGTGATCTCGACGCGTGGGGATGCTGCTCAGTCTCTGTGTAACAGATGTGTCTCTGGAAGTGGGCCGTTTAATGGATGTTATGTGCTGGATGGATATTTGGGTGGTGCCTGTGCGAATTGTGCGGTAAGTCTTCGCTTTGGGTCTTCGCTTTGGGTCTTCGAATTGTTGTGTCGATGTGTAGAATTTTGACTGACGTGTATTCCGTGTTTGTAGTTCGATCATAAGCGAAGACTTTGCAACCACCACGACAACAACTGAATTTGTTGGTATGTTCTGATTTTCTTCACGTTCTGCTAGGCTTCCCAGATATTGAGCGAACTGCTGGCATGGTGCTGAATTGCAGTGGACGACATGCTCAGCTTTCATTCGTTGGTTGACGTAGAAGAAGGAAGTGGAAGGGATAATATTTGGTGGATATGGCTTTGGTAGATTTGTATTTGGCACGAGCAGTAGATAGCATGTAAAGAACGCGCCCCGTTTTCTCTCTCTTGCCTTTCTTGCAAGTACGTACCGAAATAATTCGTAGTTCTAGATAGATAGGAATGCGCCTCCTTGTCCGTTCTTGATCGTAGGAAGGAGACAGATGCGCGAAACATCCAATATTGCGGCTGCCTCCGCCGGACCGAGGCAAGTGTGTGCGCAGAAAGCGTGAAGGATTCAAAATTAGGGAGAGCCCTTTCAAGACTGACTATTGCAGGAACTGACTATTTCAGCCCCTCAACTGGAAGAAGGGAAGAATCATGAACAGCAAACGCAGTGATTCGGAAAGCGGGCACATATGAATAGTGACAGCCGATGGGAAGCAGGTCCGCAGGCTGTGGGAAGGATTGGAGACGAACTGCCCGCGAAGCAGAGAAGGAGAAGTGGAGATGTGGATGTGAGGTTGACCGCATTGGCATCGCACGCTAGTTACATGTACAGTATGTACCTCGTCCCTCGCTCGGCAATTTCCTTCGATTGCATCGATCGTGCTGCGCCTCAACACCCTGCCGTTACCGTCGGACCCTGGAACTTGGCTGGGACGCGGGAAGTCCAGATCATCAGGTCCATTGCCTGATGTCAATCAATCTTCGGGTGCGTTGTTTGTCCTCGTTCTTACTTTGGTCGGCCAGATAGACTGACTGACTGACTGATCGACGAAGCGAAGACATAAAGAAAGCGACGATATTGTGCCATCCAAAGTGACACATGACAGCTGGAATATTTATACTTTCTGCCTCCCTCCTCTACCGATAAGCTCAGACACACAACCAGCGCGGTGGAGTGGGGTTGAATCTCCATCTCCTCGACCCCTCCATCAGCTGGTGTTGTACTGTACAATACAGTATCTCCCCACCTCTCCATCCAGACATCTCCCGCTACCCAGTTCATCTTCCATGATTCTTCCTCTCCGTTTTTTCCCTTCTTTTTTCCATGCATCAGCCGTCTTCCATCTTCCATCTTCGCCGTGCTCCTCCCTTCAGCTGAACATGTCTCTTCCCTATTCTATCACCGCCTCTCCCCCCAAACCCAGACCTCCCACCACCCTCCCCTCATCCCAGCCGCCCCGTAGCACGCAAAGCAGACTCAGCCCTCACTTCTCACCCACCCGGACTGACACCGTCCACCTGCATCCAGCAGACTGGCCCGTACGCACTCAATTGGGCGTGTAGCAGTCTGCAGCAGTGCGGCCATACCCATCTAGCGGCGTGAGAATGTCTCGTCTTGTTGCCTTGCACGTATCAACTTATCAAGAGCTGAACGTGATGGGTTGGGTGAGTATCAAACTCTCTGTGTGCAGAGTAGCCGTCCCTCTCATTCGTGCCGGCCTGGTCCTCATACTGTATTCTTTCCTCTTGTGCAAGGGAGGAGCTTGACTTGACCTGACCCCTCCTTCTGCTCCCTGCATCAGCTCGCAAAGCTTGCTTCTCTCTCTATATAAAGCTCTCTCCTCCCCAGCCTCTTCCTCCCAAGACTTTCCCCTCTCTGCTACCTACTCCTCGTATCAACGACCGATCAACCAAAACCTTCTTTTGCTCCCTCTCTTCACGTACACGATCTCTCCGTCTCTTTACACATCCCCCACATCACATCACAAAAATGGATTTCCTCAAGAAAGGCACCGATTTCCTCAACAAGAACAAGGGTTCTTCCTCCAAGCCTGTTGACCCAGCTCATCCCACTGGCGCTCCTCCTGCCGGGGAACAGCAGAAGCAGGACTATGGCGACAAAGGTTTGTCCTGTCCTCTTCCTCCCCTCCACTTTTGTACTCCCCACGAACACCCCTCACGATCCACGCTTCTTTACCACACACCAACATCCGGCCTACAAACCCGTCAGCTATGTTATGAGTTCGAGGCTTTCCCCTGAGCACCCTTACCATTAACTTGAAGCTATGCTCACCTATCAAAATCACAGCCGTCGATTTCTTAGCAAAGAAGAGCGGACACCCAGTCGATGCCAAGACGAACGAGAAGATTAGCGATGGCGCGAGAGGTCTCTACGAAAAGTTCACTGGGTATGTCGTTCCCTCTTACTACTTCCAATACCTCCCCTTATGAAAGGGACCCCTGATTCTACCCTCATCATCCCAAACGAGAAATATCACAAAACAAAAAACACAAACTAATCCCCTCTTCCGCCAATAGCAAGAAAGTCGACCCCAAGTACTCCAACTAGATATCCTTATCCACCGCGAAGGGAAAGGACGGCGAACAAGCCTCGTCAGTCCACTCGATTCATATAACAAATAGATCGATTGACTGCACGAGGGTTGCGTCACGGAGTGTCGGATGGCCATTTGGGAGAGTGATGGGAAATGGGATTTGCTTGATATGCGTCCCGGGAATTGGGAAACTTCAGATATACCATAAATGCGATGATATTTAAGACCTTCACGTCTTGATTTGACTTGATTCACTCGCTTAATTTCTGATGACTTTGTGTTCCGCCGTCAATATTTATTTACCCTCACCACTCTAGTCACTGGATGTTGACTGATAACAAAGTAATTAAAGAGATGAAGTGAAACTAATCCAAATTCCGCTGTGGTATTTATTACATCCCTTCCCGACCAACCAACTAAATTCAATCATCATGATGCAAAGACGCTGCCTTTCAAAAGACCCAAAACATATCCAGGAATTCTCATTTCCTTCCGCGACTCTTCCTCTTCCTCTTCCTCTTCTTTGTCCAAATCCATAACATGACATTGATCAATCAATCAATGATGAAAAACCCTCCCCCCCAAAACGCCCATAGATATGCAATCCAGACTTTCCATGCTCGAGAGCGAAAATATACAAGTATAGAAATAGAAGAACGCAGATCTTAATATTGCCCCTCTTCGAAATGTGTTTGTGTTTGTGCTCAGATATGTACGTTGATGGGTGAGGCGGGAGATGACTTGGTGAGATAGCTGGTTTACTGGGGCTCGTATAGGCATGTGCGTGTGCGTGTGCGTGTCGTTTCTGGGGTTTCTTTCGTATATATCATTCTTCCGTGTCGCTTCCTCTCTCTTCCAAAGTTCATATCATGTCGTAGTACCATCGTTCCGTTGTTCCTTCATTCTTCCCACCCTCTTCCCTCTTCTCACAACCCATACTTCCCTCCCCTTCCTCCCCTTCTTTCACCCACTCAATCATCCCGATAAACCTGATACGCCATAATCATCATCCACAACAAAAAAACACACCCCACCAACTCGAATGCCCACGCCGCCGTCCAACTCTGACAAATGCTTCTCTGCTGCAACCAAGCTAACGTCTCGAGACTCTGTCCTCTCACTGGTCGCCCAGACACATAAAGAGAACAGTTCCCGTTGACGCTCCCGCGCGGTCCCCATAGTTCGACGGATATGACGATGAGACCGACTGTCCAGAGGATGAGGAGGATGAATGTCCCCATGATGACGATGCCTGGGAGGAGTTGGCGTTGGGAGATGAGCCAGAGCATGAGGATGAGGAAGAGGAGGGTTAGGGAGGAGACGGCGATCCAGTAGGAGAAGTACCTGTGTTTTTCGAACGTTAGTGAAACCCATACTTTGTGAATACCATTCTACCATTCAATCTTTTGTCTCTTATCCCAAAAGCAAACACGCTTCCATCCCTACCCACCAAACCCTCAAACTCAAAGTACCAAAGGCACAGAAGAAAAAAAATACCACTCCACATCATAAATATGCACTATAAGAATTAACTCACCAAGGAATACCAACAGCAAGCGCATTCTGCACGACGACAAAGCTCGCAAAAACACCTAATATGGTCGATGATCCAACGAGCATGATCAACAGCCAGAAATTCAATTGAGCGTAGGGCCAGTGATACCGTGTTTGGATGCGCTGGACCACCATCTCTTCCGAGGCGCTGGTGCCCGTGCTATAGGAGGCTTCGGTTCTTGATGCCATTGCTGCGATGTGGGGGGTTTTGGTCGTGGTTATGAGGAATGTGGTGGTGTAGAAGGTGTATGTCGTTTGTCGCAGTCGCAGTCGCAGTCGCAGTCGCAGTCGCAGTTGTATGAGACTTTATTCCTTCGTTCGTTCTCGTCGAGTCAATCGTTCTCGTAGGTATATATCTTGAAATGAATTCGAAATCGCAAAAACCAGACAATGGTGATCCGCAGTCGTTCTCAAATGGCCTGTGTCGTCGCAGTTGCAGTATTGAACCACCTCCTCTGATTCTTTCTTTTCCCCCGCAAACTTTGCAATTATCTTTCCTTCCTTTCCAAGATCTAATCGTTCTTATTAATCACTCTCTCTTCAACCCTCCCAGGACAAGATATCCACAAGGCCCAACCACCCCGTTCTTGCAATTTTTCTTGGTAGGTACCCAATGCCTCTGCTGTGCGTCAAGTTGACGTATATACCAATTACGCAGGACACACACCCCACCTCAAGATCTAAAGATCCCTTCCAAGCACGGTTCCAATTCGAACCACGTCAATTGCAATTCAATCAATGCGCCCAATATTATCCTCCGTCTTCCCAATTATGGCGTGTATGCGCTTCACCGCCGCACTGGATGGCTTGTATGATGGATTCGTTTGATGCGCTGTTATGTTTGGTTTCAACAGTTGTTCGAGCAGGGCGAAACTCCACAGTTTTTCGTGACTCGAGGCGAGGCGGATGCTGTGCTTTAAGCTTGCTTCGCTGGCTGGCTGGCGATCTTATTAGACCTCGGCGTGCGGATGTACAGTACGTCGTGTCTAGAACACTATACTTTGTGTTACTCGTCTCGTCGTTCTTGTACTCGAGTATTGGTGTCGCAAACAAAAGTCCGGATGGCTGATGTACGATTGAAATTGACAAGAGACAAAAGCTTTGTCTTGCCTTGCATATGTCTGAAAGCAAGCTAAAAAGCCTCGAGGGCGCATGCTAGTTCTTAATGGTGGAAGAGGCAAGGCACAAAATCTTGGTTTTTGTGACAATAAGTGATGGCTGGGGATTGGTGGGGGTGTGGTGGGTGATGGAAATGGAGGGGGCGGGCAGGGGATTTGGAGGTGCAGGGGTAATTGACAGTGACGGTGGAGTGGTCAAGAACAGACTGAAAAACCGAAGTCAAGTATTGTGCATTTTGGCGACGTGAAACGAGTTGTTTTGTAATTTTCTCACAAGAGATTGATTGATTGAACGATTGATTGATTCATTGTTCAATTCATTCATTCAGGCCTGGCCTCATTTAATTAAGTAATGCATCGCGGTGCACCAAGTCTTCCTAACTCCAAAAGCCCGACCGATTCGTTCCTCCTCCCATAATCCAACAGTAAAGTTATTCCAAGGTATCTACAACAACGATTCACCCAAACCGCATCTAACCAGCGAGCATCCGCTCCGGACTGTTTGCATAGCTCCAATATCATCAACTCCTGGTTCCAAGGTTGGGTTGACCTCTACTAAGTCCATAGCGACCAAGCAACCAGTCTCATGAACACACTCGGCGATGAAATCACCTTCGCGCAGTGTTAAACCACCTCGAACTGGTGTACCGGTGGAAGGCGCCCACATCGGATCCAAAGCATCGACATCGAAAGACAGATGAATCGGGGTGTCACTGCCAATGTGTGCGAGTGCCATGTCCATTACTCTTCCGATACCATGTCTGACACAACATTAGCTTGGTCCCATAATCGAATACTAGATGGCGGACGTACCTGTCAATATCATGCATACTGAATGCTCTGATACCATTTTCCCTCAAAATCTTCTTCTCGCCTCGGTCTACATCTCTCAATCCAATGTAGACCAGCTTCTTCAAGCTGATTAGATTATCCTTCTTGATCCAGCCAAAGATGTCCTCCTTTTCCTCTGTCGCTAGACCACTGAGGAATGCAACTGGCATACCGTGCACATTTCCACTTCCGCTCGTCTCGGGTGTGTTGATATCTGTATGTGCATCTACCCAGATCAAAGCCATCTCTCGTCCCAATCGTTCCCGAATGGCCTTTGCAGTACCTGCAACCGTCCCGATAGCAATACTGTGGTCTCCACCAAGAGTCAGCACGCATCTGCCCTCCTTCGCATGGTCGTAGACTTGATCGCAGAGTTTCTTGCAGACGGCAGAGACGGCGCGAGGATTCTTCATGCCACGATGGTCAGGATCGGAGGAGGGAATGAGCTCTTTGTAGGAATGCACTTCATTGTCGTGGAAGAGCTTGTAGCCCAACTCGTCTCGTAGCTGGGTGAGTAGGCCATTGGCAATCAGAGCTGAGGGCGCGGCATCGACTCCTGGTTTGCACTGGATAAATTGGTCAGCTTGGGGAGGGAGGGTGAGACCCGGACTTTACGTACCTGGCCACCAGAGAAGCCAACAGCTACCACGCCGAGTTCGTCGCCATTGGACAGGAACTTTGGTTTGATCATTTCTTCGGAAGTCATGATGAACGAAATATGAAGGGTTAGACAGAAATAATGAAGTGTTTATGGTTGTCGCTGAGGTTCAGTGAGGTATTTGTTGTTGATGGAGGGGCAGTGAAATCTTGGTGGGGTGAATAATACTACTGGCGGTTGCTTGGATCTGCGACAATCAAAGTCCCGAAATCCGACGTAAAGTGATAGAAAAAAAGATGGATAAGAAGTTGAATTCCGTGGGGAAGTGCGCGCTCTTTAAATAAGCCATATTTTCAGACTTTTGAGTGTGCGCTCCGAAGCCCGGAGTTTGTTAGGTAAAGTTCATTTGGCGTTGTGAGGGTCACTTCCCCTAAGTACAGGTTGACGCGATGGCGAGAACGCGTCTAACACTTAGAGGAAGGTACAGACCGATGCTGGACCCTAAAAGCATGAACACACGAGAACATGACAAGGGCGATGGATAAGACGCGGCCGGTGCAGAAGGCATTTGTAACAGCTTTGAGATAGCGCAGGACTGACTGGAGCGCACAATCTTGACTTTCGAGAAGCGGTGACAACGCCAGCTGTGAGCCGTGTGAGGGCACGAGAAAGAGTTGTTCTGGTGACCTGCTCTCACTTGATTCATTATTCATGCTCCCTCGCGATTCAGAGGCACGACTTCCGGGAAGAGGAGAAAAGGAGCCGCAGCATCGGATGGAGTCGGTTGAAGAGCTGAAGTATATCACTTCGTCAACCCATTCTTGCGCCGGGAGAATTACACAGGGCGATAACAGATGGGTTGATCAAGTGTGAAGTGAGGACGAGGGGAAGTGAGCATCCCAGCTCAGGAGAACAATAGGTCCACGTGATTGTCCTCGCGGACCAAGCAGCAAGCAACTAGAGCATTACTTTCCTGGTATGTACAGCAATCAGATATTCCGTGTCGTTTCGCCTGGTCTTGACATACAATACATCGCCTTCGTTGATGATGGCATCTATGCTGAGTGGAGGAGGCAGCGGCTGTCCCGCTGCCGTTTCGTGCAGGTTATTTTTGGGGATGGTTCAAGCAAACATCGAATTGTAAATGCAGGTACCCAGCCAGAAAATGAGATACTCATCATTCGGAATTCGAAGAACTCAAGACGAAGGAAAGAAGAAGAGCAAAGGGACCATGACACTTCCTTCCAGGCTCCCTATCCTGTTCAGCTCTAGAAACATGATGGATCGTTCGTTGTAGGCGAGACATCCGCTTCTCCTGCATTAGAGTGTCAACAAATCGACCAATCGACAATGCTACTGTTCCAAATATAAGGTAAAAAAAGGAAGCGTCACTCTCCCCGATATCATCCTCATAAAGCGTAGCTACTGTAGCCCCTTGGTTCTACATGAAGATCCTAAATCCGTACAGTCCGAACGAAAGCGGTTAGGGTGTAAGAGAATGCCAACCTCATTTGATCTCGTGTCAGCCCGGCGCATGAACCAGCAGCAGGGGTCGCCAAACTTCAGGCGCAACATTTCTTATTATATTCCACTCCTACCATCAGCACCACTTCTCCCTTTCCTCTCTATCATTTCGCAGAGATCTGGTCCTTGAATCACAGTCCCTTCCCCGTCCTTGCGTCCATCTACTATCTCTGGTTCTTGAACCAATTACACTCCTTTTTGGACCAGTCTTGCGACACGACAAACATCGGCGAATGCGAAAGTGACCACCAACCTCCTGGATATCGATTTCATCTTTACCATCCCATGAAACTCCATTCTCCAACAAAAATGGCATTTTCGGGTCCTCCGCGAGGGGCAGTCGGTATCGTGCGATATATACTGCTTGCCGTTATTCTTGTATGGGTGTTATATTATCTGCGAACCTCTCCCCTCGGCGATACTTTCCAAGGCGCCCCCTTGGAGCTGAACCAGGAAGCCGGTCCAGTATTGGACACATCAACACCAGCAGTCGCTGGCCATCCTATCGACGAGTTGATCGCCGCAGCAGAGCGCGACTATCAAAGCCTGCTGAAGAAGGAGAGCAAGGACTTGAAGGCGGCCGCAGCAGCATACCGTGAGCGAAGAGGACGACACCCTCCACCAGGATTCGATGCGTGGTTTGAGTTCGCGCAGAAGAACAAGGGTATTATGGTAGAGGAATTTTTCGATCAAATACACCATGATATTGGTCCATTCTGGGGACAGGAGCCTGCGAGACTGCGAAGGGACGCGTCCAGTTACGAGATGACCATCAAGATCAGGGAGGGCAATGCCACTGCAGGAAGCGATTGGTTCTGGACTAAGATCTGGTTGAACTTGATCAAGACTATCGAGGTACATCTGCCGGATATGGACTTGGCCTTGAATGCGATGGACGAGCCTAGAGTTTTGTTGCCTTGGGAGGAAATCAATGGTTTCATGGAGAAGGAGCGGGCAACTCGATCGATGCCTCCTGCGAAGGATGTTGTCTCAACCTACCAAAAATTGGACCTCAAGCCTGACGAGAATCTTGAGCCTCAGAAATTGAACATTGAGACAGACCGCAAGTTTAGTCCTCACTTACAGAGTTCGTATTCTAATTTGTATAGGTCCATTCTGGAAACTTGCAGTCAGAGGATGCCCACCCGACAGTCTCGCCCGTAAAGCTATACAGATGACGAACTTTTCCAAAACTCCAGATATCACTATGAAGTTTGCCGAACCTTTCACCTACAAAGGTTACATCTCCAATTTCACAGCATCTGCAGATTTCTGCACTCAACCAGATATCCAATCCCTCCACGGCATGATGATCAATCCCCTCTCCGTTTCTACAACCAAAACCCTTATTCCAATGTTCGGCGGTTCAAAACTCCCTACCAACAATGAAATCCTCCTCCCAGCCCCCATGTACTGGAACAACGAAGAGCGTTTCTCCGGCGGGGATGACCATGGTCCCAAATGGTCCAAAAAGGAAGACAAAGTCATTTGGCGAGGTGTCGCAACCGGCGGTCTTAACACCCCCAACAACTGGAAAGGTTTCCAACGTCACCGTTTCGTCTCCCAAACCAACGGCACCGAAATCACCAACGTCGAAAACTGGAAGCAAATCCCGCAGAACTGGGCTATGCCCAGCTCCCAATACAACCTCGCCGCACAAGAGGAAGGTAAACTTGGCGAATGGACGAGCTCATGGTCCAACACCGCTTTCGTCGATCTGATGTGTTTGAAGGGGGAAGGAGGATCGAAAGGGCGCTGTCCATACACCGACGAGTACTTTGAAGTCGCAAATGGTCTCAAAATGGCCCAACAATTCGCATGCAAATACCTCCCCGACATTGATGGAAACTCCTTCTCTGGCCGTTACCGCGGCTTCCTCATGTCGACCTCCCTCCCCATCAAAGCCACCATCTTCCGCGAGTGGCATGACTCGCGCTTGGTCCCATGGAAGCACTTCGTCCCCATGGACAACCGTTTCATGGACTTCTGGGGCATCATGGAATATTTCCTCGGTTATGAGGGGAAGAATCGTAAGGTTAAAGGCCATGATAAGGAGGCTGAGAAGATTGCCCTTGCTGGTCAGGCGTGGGCTAATAAGGTGTTGAGGCCGGAGGATATGCAGATTTATGTTTTTAGAGTGTTGTTGGAGTATGCCCGTGTGACGAATGATGATAGGTTGAATATGGGTTATGTGAAGGATATCCTATAGGTGTGGAGCACGTTGGGTAAATTCAGTAAACACACCAGGTCCGAGGCGGCCAGAGTCAGGCTAGAACGGAAATTAGGATGGGAGAAATGTCTGATGGGCATGTATGCCACATCCCACAGCGAGAAACGAATCTCGCGTGTTTGTAAACGCGCCCATATGGGGACGAAGAGATTCGTGGGTTTGGGAACTTGGGCGTTTGGCGAAAGGAAGTGAAACGATTTTTTACATCATTCGTTATTTTCATCTTCTTCTTCTCGACTTCGAACGAGAGGTTGGATTTTTACTGGTCATCATTGAGAATGAACGAAAAGGGGAGGTAGGTGGCTTGTTTTATTGTACTGTACCTGTACTTGTACTGTACCAAAATATGACAATAACTTCAGCGAGTTTTCCTTGTTTTTATCGAAACGTAAATAACAGAATAATGATATTGTTAAAAATGGCTCTACTCACACCCTATCTACACATGGGAAATGTTATGTTTTTCGGACGGTAAGTGTAGTCACTCCTACAATTTCCCGTCAGCGATGAAATTGATGATGATCAAGGCTAGTTGGACTTCACCGACTTGTGAAACAGTAGGTGAACGATTGACTTCTAATTCAAACAGATAAAGATGTTCATTCTTTTACCTCTACCAAATATACCTAACAGTACTGACTACTTATGTTCTGTATGCCCATTTACCTCAACACACCTAACCCACCCAAATACACAATTTTTCCCACCTGTCCGGACTCATTACATACATACACCACCTGCTCCAACACCAAACCAACCCAAAAAAAATCATTTCTCAATCATACACCCACCTGCCCACCCCCCTATTTACTCACCTCTTCACCCAAAACTTCAATATCCCCCTCCCATACCCAAACCCCTCAAATCCCTACTCATAACCTCCCTCCCAAACTCCGCCAAAAACCCTCCATGGATAGCCTCACTCCACACCAACCCACCAATAACATCCCTCACCTCCTCCCAATCCTCCAACCCTCTCGCCTCCATCTCCGCCCTCACCTTCCTCCTAAAGAATTCCCTATCCCCAACATCCTGACTCTGATTGCTACTGCTATTAATCCCCTCGAACGATTTCATCCCGCCGATGACGAGAACCCAGAGTTTCCAATCTGTGAATTCTCCCCAGAGGTGGTTGTCGTTGTTGTTGGTGTTGGTGTTTCTTTGGTATTGGTATTGGTTTTGATGAATGAGATGGCTGTGAGGACTACTACTTTGACTACTCCTGCCATGATCACTGATAGGACTAGCATACGCAGTAGGCGTATTGCCACTACCGTTCCCATCCTCAAGCAATCTTCTCAACCTCCTCAGAAAATGATACCCCATCAAATGATACGTACAAAACTTGACCCTTATATCCCCCAAATAAATCACCATCGCCGTGGCTACGGTCTTTTCCGTCCAGGAGCTCTCATCGGCTGTCGATGCTAGCAAGAGGCGCATGACGATGGGATTGATTTGGAGACCGAGGAATAAAGGATCATCGTAGATTTGAGGGAGTTTGGAATTTACGATTGTGTTGACTATGAAGAGGTCGTGGAGGAGTGTCGTGAAGGGGGGTGTGAAGAAGGGGGTGCGGCAGGTCGTGAGGAAATAAAGGAGGCGGGGCGAGGGGCGGATGGGGGATTTGGAGGGGAGAGGAGGGAGGTGGTGGAGGGGCAGGCCGAAGCGAGGGGGGATGTCGAAGGCGGTGGAGGAGCCGACGTCGTCCCTGGTTTAGGAAGTAAGTTAAGTGTTACAGAGAATGATACCGTGTAAGTTGAATGGGGAAAAAGAGAGAGGAAAATTGTCATGAAGAGAAGGAAGCGTGAAGTACCAAAGAATTACAAGACGAAGCTCGGAATTATTCTCCAGCGATTGGATTCCTCCTCGCATATCGACCATTTTGACTAGTCCAGCTTTGGCAATCAAGTATTGATCTAACTGTTTCATCGAGTACTAAACATAAACAAAGATTTATGGTTAGCATCGTTTTGTTTTACTTTGACACCATTGAAAATGATTGGGACAGGATAGGTAGGTAGGTAGGGTAGCCAGACTTACATCCAAGATCAAAAAAGCCAAAACAGCCGCAATAACACCATCACTCGTGCACTGTATCGGATCGGCCAACCTCTCATTCACGGAATTCCAGGCAAATTTGCGAAGAGCGGCAGCCTTCGCGTCGTTTTTGAGGCCGTGGGTGTAGCCACGATGAAGGAGTGCTGCTGAGATCATGGTAAGGAAGGCAGCTGAATCTTTCATGAAGAGTGAGAACCAGACTGGTCGGAAGCCTAAACGGAGTTGCGTTACTTCGATGCCGCAATGTACTTTTGCTTCTTGTTAGTCTTGGGTTTGATACCATTGTAGCTGGAGACCTTGCAGATCAGGAACTTACAAAATCTCACGAGATCTTCAGCATCGCGGTCAATTGTGACCGGGAATCTACAAGTAAAGGAAACAGTTAGCAAATTTGTTTCCCAGACGTAAACCAAAATGGCGTTACAATGTTGACTCCGGAAATAAAGAAACAACAGAGAAAGGAAGTTCGCTAGAGTTGGAAACACATACGCTATATTCGAAGCATAAGGATTGTATCCAAGCCTGGAATTATCACTTCCAATCCGCCTCAACAACTCATCATAAGTAGCCTTAGGATACCTTGCATTCCATGTCCGAAAGACCTCCCACTCTGAGCCCTCTTCAGCAGCTTTCTGGGAAAGACCCGGAAATGCCTGCGCCGCAATGGTTACGGCAGTAGAGGCAGAAACACTCCGTTTCCCATGAATCTGCACAATTCTCTTTCTTGATTTCAAAGTCTTTCTGGGCACAGTTTCCAATTGATGATTAGGACGTTCCTCAACGCTCGTGGAATCTTGATCTCCCACAAACACCAAACTGGACGATGCTACCGTCTTGGGTGTCGCAGTCGATGGGGGAAGGACATCCGAGCCTCCGGACTTCGCATCTCGTTCCTGCTTGACCGTCTGCTGCCGCACAAAACTCTTGACGAAGCTTTTATGCTGACGGGTTGATGCTTGCGAAGGGTTGGAGATATTTACAAATCCGAATTCTGCTCTCTTTGCTGGCGCTTTTGCCTTTGCTTTAGCTTTTGATACTGGTGTTGGAGCTGGTACTGGGACTGCTCGCGCGATTGCCCTTGGACGTTCGAGAACGGTAACATCGGGATTTAATATCCCCGCTGTTGAGATGCTAATATCTATTCAATGAACCCATATCAGTAAATTGACTGCCTCTCAGTAGTTGAGAATATATTTCCATATGTCTAACAATACATACCTTGCTTCCCTCGAGTAGCAAGATGCAAATTCACTTCTTTTGTCGTCGGTTGATCGGCAAGCGACGAGCTCATATGAGAATTACCAATTCCCACTGGGGGAGCAGGTGCAATAGGCGTGGATGCCATCGGGTAAGATATCGTATGGCCGCGATTGACGATACGAAAACTTGCAAGTCCTTTCTCTATTTCTCGATCAGGAGTGGTCCTAGTTCATCATCACCATCGAATGTTTGCAGTAACCACACAAAAGTCCAGGTGTCGTCTAGTGCTACTCTCTCCACGTCAAGTCGAAGGAGCGAGTGCGGGTTGCCCGTTTAATTTGTCCCCGTGGAGGGCCACCAATTGCACATCAAAGCGTCAGCCGCAGGAATATCCCTCTGCAAAAATGTGTGCTGACGAGGCCGGTAAACCGTGTCTTCGGGTACTTTTAGCCTATGAGATGCGATCGCAGCGCGCGGGAGTTGAGGGGATTGCGCTTGGGATTCGTTGGGAATCTTCCGACTGGCGGCATTGCCTGTTTTAGGAAGTTGTCGATTTTTGTGCGTAGACACTATTGGACTTTGTTTGGGACGTGTGTTCTTCAGCACAGATAGAGGGGATGAAGAATTCGATGGAGAATTAATTCTCGTGTAACGTCAGTGACATAATCGAGAAGAAGAATAAGGAACCCAGGTATATATGAGACGATAACATATATTGTCTAAGCGCGTATGAAACACCACCAATCTTGAGAGAGCTTGTGGCGTAGGAGTTGACAGAAGTACCCAAGTAGGTATCAAGTCCGGATCAGTCTACCCCGCTTCTGGTGGTGGGGTTTGTTGATAATTGACAAGAATTGTGGGATTGAAATTTGAAGGAGAACACTAGCGGCTTGGTTCTCTCTTGGATTCGGGCTGATGGAGAGGCCGAACTGTTATGGTGAAACTAGAGTGGTTGGTCGGTATGTCGGTACGCAGATCAATGTTCGCTTGCCGAAACCGGTGGAAAAGTACACATGCCCTCGTATGGAGGAGCTAAACAAAATCCAGATATGAGAGTGACTACAAGTTTCAGTGCGAATAGCTCCTTTATGTCTGTACAGATTGGATTATTCCAGACTTTGTTCCGTCTGTTCTCAGAGTCAGCGTGCCGTATCCTCATATTACATGATACAACAACAACATCGCAGCGTCGATATCGATTAGCAAAGAACCTCATGTTGCATGCATTACTGAATCCTGCAATTGAAAATTCGCCTGGTGATTGGTCATACCACTCTAAATCTCTTACGGCCTTAAGACTTTGCTCTCGCCTCTATCTTGCACACACACACTAGTAAAAGGTGGCTTCGGTACCACCCAACCGTTTGAACAGTTCGTGTATGACTTTGTAATCAATGACACTCACATATCAATGCAAACATACCACTTCACTCTGGTCAAGTAGAAGCCATCATCCCATTCCAACTTCTGCTCGAAACTCCTCGCACTTCGTTCCATAAATCTCCTCTGTCCAAATAAAATCTTGCAACACATTCTTTGCCTCCTCCCACCTCGTCAATCTCAACATCCTCGTCACTTCTCTCCCGGCCCTGCCGAATATTCTTCGATCAGCTGCCCCCACAGCAAGACTTCCACCCACAAACACAACCCACAGACGCAACTCCAGGAGTGGTTCCCAATCCGGGGTGAGAACTGGTATGATTGCCGCCAGCTTTT
>JBAMDN010000163.1:0-19661 GCA_037074945.1 Tetracladium marchalianum
TATTATCCTGAGTAGACGTGAGTGGCCTCGTAGAAGCAGTCGGTCCTGATGTCACCAACTTCAAGAGAGGCGACCGCGTCATCAGTTTCGCCAATGGATTTTCCAACGGTAAAATTGAGAACTCAGCATTCCAAACGTATACCTTGGTTCCAGCCATAACCGCCGCAAAGATCCCCGACAATCTTGACTTCCAACACGCCGCCATCTTCCCAATGGCTTTTATAACCGCGATTATTGCTCTATTCAATGATCTCGGCCTAGCAGATCCAACTTCACAGCCAGTACCCAAGACATCAGCCGCAATTCGCATCTGAGCGGTGCTTCCGCTGTCGGCTCTATAGCTATTTGATCTGGCTGGTTATCATGTTTATGCTACTGCCAATCAAGCTAACCATGCATATTTAACCTCACTCGGAGCGCTCACACTCGTCGACTACACCTCTCCTACTATCGTTCGCGATATCTTCGACGCCTCCAAACTCGCCGGCCACATTATTTCTCACGCTTTCGATGCGGTACTAGAGGAAAATACATTATCTGCTACCGCCGCGGGTCTTTCTAGACTTGGAGTGAAAGGTAGCAAGCTCGCTCATATTCTTCCATGGCAAGACACCGTGAGGAAGCCTGATGCTTTTGAATTGTCGCCGGTGTTGAGTGACAAGGCGTAGATCTCACGACAGGATATTTCGAAGTGGGCGTTTCATGAATTTTTGCCTGTTGCATTGGAGAAGGGGTTTATTTTTCCAAGTCCGAAACGGAGGATTGTTGAGAGAGCTCTTGGTGGGATAATTACAGAGCGCGATGGATGCACTTGAGAAGGTGTTAGTGGGGAGAAATTGGTTGTTTGTCTGGCCTAGTACATGATACATCGGAGGGTGATTAGCGGTCGCTCTCTCTTTCAAAGTCTTGTTGTAGTTTGATAAATGAAGCCGGGATCTGCTGAGTCATTGTCGTTGATGTTCTGAGTTTTGTCTTGAATGTCGCTTAAGTGCAAGGGAGAGATCAGTTTCGCTGCGCTCTGCTCTGCTCATACAATCAGAGTGAGAGGTGCTCCTCTTTCCAGTATGTACTTGTCATCATATTAACCATATATCGTCCTTCTTCGCGGGCTAATCGGAGAATGTTTGCGATGGAAAAATGGCCTCCTTATAACACTCACAAGTTCTCGAGTTCTCGATGTTGTGGGTTAATCAAGAAGGGGATTTGCTGCCCCGAAACAGAATGCCGACATCTCCGGATCGATCCGGGCGAGACAGAACCACTAACGCGGGCCTGTCAACACGCTAGCCCTAGTTAGAACGAGGGTTCTACTGTAACCTTAACCTTAACGGGGACAGGCGGCTGCTGGTGACTTGGTGTTTGACATGGGTAAGGCTTCGAGTCTTTAAACCGTTTGTAATCAATGGTAAATGGGGCTCCTATCATCAAGTTACCCCTTGTTGACAGCCCCCAGGTCATGTATGTCTCCTGTCTCGCTTCACCAACACATTGGCTTTTCACTCCGTTCCCGAGGCTAAGAATGATCCTCAGATCCTCAAAAGGGATCACGGACTCCCATGCGCCTGCCCAGGTCTTGGACGCACCACAATGGACCAAAACGATCTCCAGATCAATCGATCCTCGCTTGTTGCAACCAACCAGATGTGCCATTCAAATGAGCATCCTGGACCGATTGGACTGATGGGGGCACGTTTAATTGAAACGCCGCTATTTGGGAAAATCATGGGTGGCAGGGGACAGGTCAAGCAGTGCGCATCGGGCAGACACCCAGGCGCAATTGATGCTGACTACAGCAGAGGAAGCCAGCCATCCAGCTCTTGTAGAGCCGCCCCCTCTTCCCTCCTCTCTTATCTTTTCACCCTCGAAAATAGAACAGGAGAAGGATTTGCGCCGATCGATCTGGGAGGATATACATCGATCGCTCGTTCGAATTAGAAAGTCCTTCAACATGGTCGCCTCGTCGGCAATTCCATCGCTATCATGTCTGTTGTTCTCGGCCCTGTTTGCGCCAACGACCGCTCTTCGGCCCTTCGCAGCGCAATCGAATGCAAAACTATTGGGAAGAGAAGAGGATAACTTTGGGGGTTGGGCAATGGGACTGCCTGGCAGTACATGTCCCACGACCGGTCTAATACAATGCAATGGCCTGATCACCAGTCCAGCTTGCTGTCCCAGGGGTACCTTCTGCAACGCCTTATTAGCTGACACATACTGCTGTCCAACCTGTTGGTGTTTCCCTCTCATACTATCCCATGTTAAAAATCAACATGAACATTCGCTAAACACAAGGGCCGAAAAATAGCAACGGACTGCAAGGCTACGCTAAAGAACTTCCCAAAGTGTGCGGACTCTTCCTGGACTCTATACGAATTGGGTATCCTTCAACCTTCGTCATTCTTCTGCTGTCCAGCTGGACAGTATGGTGTATTACCACTTGCTGGGAGTTATGGTGGATTTTGTCTGCCAGTTGGACAAGAAGTCGCTGCGAGTAGGACCGCGGCGGAAGTTTCTCCTGCCTTGGCTTCTGGTCCTGCTACTGGGTAGGTCAACTCCAGACCTTCTTCGAAATCGAAGAACGTAATAACCAATATTTACCAGCACAACACGACCTCCGGCAGTCCAAACGATAACAAGCATCCGCACATCCGCTGGCGGTGTCGTTACAACAATCATCTTCACCAGTGCAAGAGTCACCAGCGCAAACGAAAACGACGTGAGCGAAACCTCCCCTCCTAAATCATCTAGCTCAGATTTGCCGTCGTCCGGCTCCTCGCTTGGCACTGGAGCAATCGTTGGAATTGTCATCGGAGGTTTAGCAGTCATCGGTATCTTTCTAGTTGCATTTTTGCTCTACCGACGACGTAAATCACACGCTGCGCCAGGAGCTCCAGCTGCAGGTTATGCGCCGCCTCCACATCAGCAAGATATGGGAAATTACCCAGTTAAGAGCCCAGCCTTGTCGAACGCAGGCACAGCAACGGTCGTGGGATCGAGTCCAGGAACGGTATATGCAGATACTCAGCAAGGATGGGAATACAGTAATTATGGCCCACCTCCGCCAGCGGCTGGATACTCAGAGATGCAAGGGCAAAATACTTGGAATGGACCGCCGAGGGCTGAAATGGGGCCTGCAAGGTAGTAATGTGTTGGATTTAATGTGATGGTGTATGGGAGTGTCTACATGGGACAGTAGCCACTTGAGCGATTAATTTCCGAGGAAGTTGCATTATTTTTTAGTATATTGCGTTTTTTTTAAATATCAATTGGAGCATTAAAGAGCATCAAATGGATGTAAATGATCAAAACGTTGGGTGTTTTAAGTACGGATATTGCTGACACTCATTGATATGAATGAGATTATCAGTAGGCGGCAAACCGTATGACTTGTTCGCAATCCAGCATCAAACATATCTAAAATCCGGAAGGACCCGTCTTCCTCAAGTTCAAAAATTTGAGGATCGCCAAATATCAGATGATGTAGTGCAAGATAGTGACGATTTGATCCGACGACGGGGCGGACAATCGCATGTAACCTTCGCAATGAAAAGCTTTTGGCGTGTACCGCAGAACAATTTAAGACCTTCGCAAGCATTTTCAAGTCGGTGAAAACACATATTCCGGAAGAATCCAGTTGAAATACACAGAGGTACCTACGAAGAGGTCTTCTGAAGGATTATCGGTTAAACCCCCGGCTGATGAGCTCCTGCTGACGAAACCCGGACTTCAATATGCTAAAGTCCGCTACATCACCACCTCCAGGGCCAACTATCCCATTACAACAATCCAATGAAACATGGCCTTCGAATTCGTCAATAACACGGCCATTGACGGCAATGCTCGTAAACGTATTCGGAGCCATGTGATGAAAGGCAAGAATGCAGGCAAGACGAGGCCGCGCAAAACCAAAATCGAAATCGCCACACGGACGGTTTTCCATGATACAACTTTGAGAGTTGCACATCGCCAGGAATCGTTCCAAGTGCCTGATGTTACTTTACCACAATGGACTAACACCTTTCCCTGCGATTGGACCTCCACAGGGGACACGGAGAATAAAGTGAACAATGAAGACCAGTTGGTCTGTTTCTCGCCACCAGCCAAGGCCTATCTCCAACGGCCGCTCTCCCACGAGATCTCTATGTGGCCAATGCCCATCGAGTTGAGTCCCGTATCACAAAAAGACATCCACTCTTGTGTGTGATTCAGATTTACTTTTTCTCTTCATTTCATTCTTACATCATCTAGTCCTAGGACTTGTGTCCACAGCCCTCTACCCACCGGAGTTTTGTTCCCCAGAAGATACAGCCAAGTCGATATGGATTACTTATATGTTCACGGATGAGGCTTGTAAGTATTTAATCTTAATTCGCTTCTGGGGTCATACTAATATCTGTTAGATCTCCAGAGTACACTCGCTTTGTCCGTAATATATGTCAATCTCTTCTCGGCCAGCGAGTCAAGTCTTTCAGAAGCTGCCCCTTATCTTTCGCGTGCCTGCCAACTTGTGAATAAAAAGCTCTCGGGATGTGATGCAGTTTCGGATGTTACAATTGCCACAGTACTATCGTTGGCGATCTATGAGCGTCTTCAACGCAATTATCAAGTTGGCTTGGTTCATCTTCGAGGACTGAAGCATATGGTCGAGTTGAGAGGTGGCGTCTCGCAACTTTCATATAACTCCCCGCTAACGCAAAAGATCTTCCGGTGAGCATCTAGATCTAAACACATTAGAATTGTACTGAATCATGACATAGAGCTGATATCGAGCTTGTCCTCCACTTCGGGTCCCTTCCGCTCTTTCCTCTTGGGGGTATTCCCGGCCAAGACATACTGGACAACCTCCATCTTAAAATGTATCAAGATCGCGTATACGAGCCAGCTCAATTCAGTTTTCTTGCGACAATGAGTCCCGGAATTCAAGATGTGTTCCTCGACATTTTGAGCACCGGACATTATCTCAAACTGCATATCAATCATGTTTCTAGGCTCAAACCACATCCATTCCAAGCAATTCTGATCAGAATTTGTTACAAGCTCATTGATCTCACGCGTATCAACGCTGAACAGTCAACTAGCAGCACCGAAAACCTCCTCCGTCTCGCTCTATTTGCTTTCATGTTGTCTTTCTGGTTTCAGTACGGCGATAAATCAGAAATGTTTCCTGTCGTCTACTATCCTCTAAAAGCGGCAATTGAGGATGCTTTCGAGAACACGATTGAGTGCCAGGATCTTCTCGTCTGGGTCACTTTGATTGGGAAAGCTTCAATGTTCACCGGTCCAAGTGATACTTGGGTGCTCCCAATCTTCACAAAACTTTGTTCTTCACATAGCTTGCAGAGCTGGGATACGACTCGCCACATGATTCGCTACTTTCCATGGGTCAATGTCTTACATGAGAAACAGGGGAAACATTTTTGGGCAAAAACGCAAATCTGAATGTCAACAAGATCTAAGTATATACCAACCAGAGTCCTTTCGTGCTCTTCAAATGATGGCTAAACATTTGGCAACAACAATCAACACGAACACCTGTCTGTCTCATTCTTTCGTACCACTTGATCATGCCAGCTTAGGCACACATCCTGGATTGACGTTCTCCAATTCCTGACGAATCTCATTCCATAGGTTCTCCTGAAGCAGCCTACCGGTCTCATTCGTCATCCAAACTGGCAATGTTTCTCTGCAATACAAGTTAGCGTGACCGAAACACGAAAGCATGGAACAGATTTGCAACTTGCTCTGCTGATTTGCAGTTGTCCAGGAATGCTCCATGGGTCTCCTTGCTGGCACCGATCGCATGAAGAAGTGTTCTGGAGCCCATCTCAGCATCTCGAGCCATCAGAGCACGAAACAAGCCAATGAAAGCCTTGCTTCCCATTCCAAGATGTCGAGTGAGGCCTGTTTTCACCAGGCCAGGACTGAGCATGTTGATGGTGACTCCTGTCTTTGACTCGGGATACAACTCTGCCAGTTTTCGAACTGCGAATATCTGTATCATTTTGCTGACAGCATATCTATGCAATAGTTAGAGCTAAGCCTCAGAGCAATCGGCCCGTCAAGAAAATACCTAGCAGCCATATCTGCACTTTTCTTGTCATCCAAGCCTTTAATACCGCTTCTACGAAGACCTTCGCAGCTGGGCTCAAAGGAGAAAGCGAGAGAGCTAGTCACAACCACCAGATGGGGAGCGATCCCAAACCGCTCTCTACTCTCCTTCAACTTTGGCAACAACAACAACCCCAGCAAAAAAGTCGAGTACACATTGACCGTCATAGTTGTCTCGTGTCCTTCAGCAATCGACCATTTATCAAGCGCAATACTGGCATTCTCAACCAGCGCATCCAGTCTGTCCAAACGATGGGCTTTCTTTGCGAACTCTTTGACGGAATCGTAACTGCTCAGGTCGATTTTCCATACTTCCACTACATTTTGTGTCTTTGTGCTCGTTTCGATGCTTCGTTTGGCGTCTTCGCCGTCTTGAAGGTTGCGCACGCCTAGGATGACTTTTTTGGAGCCGAGGGCTGCGAGGTGACGGGCTGTTTCGAGACCGAGACCGATGTTTGCGCCCTGTTCGCTAAAGGTTAAAATTTGTTGTTGAGGATTTGGAGATGCAGTGTCTCTGTCTCTCTTAGATTCTCGCGAGACGGACAGATGAATGTGGAAGTTGTACATACAGTGACGATGAACGTGGCTCCATCGCATTGTCGTTCGGATAAGAGAATAGGAAGATCGCGTCGCTGTTCGCGGAGGACATCCATGGTTAACCAAGACATCTTAAAGATCCCAAAATTCGATCGCTGGGAGAGGTGACTTTTTGGTGAGGGCGATGAAGTGCAGGAGCAGATTTTGGTGCGGGTCTTGAATTTTCCGACTAGACTGAGGAGAAAGCAGTATTCGAAAACTTGTGAGTGTTGTAGAGGCAGAAATGCTCCATCCCGAAAACATGAAAAAACCTCTTACTTATGTTCTCCGCTCCTCTTTGTCTTTCCACAAATTCGAACACTACTCTTGCGATGCACCTACCGGACGGCCATATCACAAAATCCGAGATTCATCTCCATCGTCCTCGTCACCACACCTCTCATATCTCAAAACAACCAGTCTCAACAAATCCTTGCCCGTATCTTAGACCGTATTGTTCTCATTTATTGCTTTCAGCAAATCAGAGAATGGTTTCCTATTCGGGAATACGACATTTCTCTCCTGGGGGTAGCACTGCCAAGAGCTCGGCTACTCCGCGGCCAATTAGAAATTGGAAACCGTTTTAGGAATGGTGGTGTGGTTTTGGTGCGTTTTTAACAATTTGAGAGTAGTGTAATTTGTGCCCAATGGGATATTAGTAACTTGATTGGGGATAGTTGAGGCTCAGTTGTTGATGCGAGTAGACGAAACCCCCACTGTGCGAAACTGTCCGCACACCAAAGGCACAAAAACCCAGAATCATTGTAGAGTCACCCTTTGTATTCATTAACCAATACACCCTAAAGGGTCCTAAGTTGTTTGAAATTCGAGAATTAAATTAAGAAGATGCGTCTTAACAAATTTCATACTTGATATGTCAAGAAATATTTATTAATTGATATAACCTTTGCGTTGAACTAAGGTATTCTTTTTGGTGTGCGGATAATTTGGTACAGCGGGAGGGAGGCTTGATGGGGAGAGTTTGGTTTATGGAGGGCGAATTAGAGATTGGTTTCTTGATTGGGAATGGTTTGCAGAATGGGGCTCAGATGTGAATGGGGCGATTTGTTTTCAACTTCGTGCCTATGTCCTAACTCCTCCTCGAGGCCGTAATGCCGATCGGCGGAGATTGAACAGAGGGGAGATGCGAGTATTAGACTGAAGTTGACTTCTGCTCGACTGCTGCTCAAGATATGATGTGGTGACTGGACTCTCATTGCGAGGTGTTGCTGATGGAATAGCCGGGGATGAATTACTTTGATCCAGAACCATGTATTACGCCTTTGAGGCGCTTCACGACCTAGCTCTATCATTATCGTGTTTTCCTTCCCCCCTTAGTTTGCCTGAATATAACCATTTGAAGATCACATTTTTACTCCTCTCTCCAGGCCGAAGTCGTCTCGACTGTCACCAGAAACGAATCCTCCGTTGCCCCTATCACCAACCCTCGGTAATTAAATTTCGTCGCTGCTTTCTTCAAAATAAAACGCCGGTTGATGAAGGCGTCTCTTGTGATACAAGTAGAATGCTAGGAACTTGATGATGGAGAAGATGAGTGAACGTGCTAAATCGATCCAACTTTCGGTTCGACGGGCAAACCAAAGGAGCTGTCGTCTGCAAACAAAGTGAGGCTGTTGGTCCAGGTAATTTTATTGTTGAGAGTGAACTGGATGTTGTCGAGCTAGCAACGCCCCCATTCTTACCTCGCATTTGGATCTCGCTTTCAACCATATAGATTTTCACTGTGTCCGATGGACTCATTTCCGAGATTTTTGTCTCCGAAAGAAAGATGGGGTTACTCTGTGCAGAACGATACTCGAGAACTGATATGGCAGGCTTGGGAGTTTATGTACCGCAAAGCCGAGGATTGGTCTCCAGGCGAGGCTGAGCCATTCCGAAGCCTCGAATCCTTTGTGTGACTACGACTTCTGCGACATCGATAGGATATGGCGTTTGTGAGCCAATAAAGTCCTTCTGTCCGGAAGATGCCGTCGTCAAATTTCAGTGAGTAAAGCTGAAACCTTGCTCCAAATCCAATCTAAGTCTATGTATACGTGGATAGTTATGAGGAATCACACATGTTGAGGTGTCGCAACACTCTTCTGTAAAGTGACAGTCTTATTACGATCTATTACGAAGTCGATCTACCTCTAACATTAAAAACAACGATCTCTTGTATATGCGATCAACAACACCTAGACCTCTAGAACAAAACAAAAAGCAAAAACCTATTACAGCCTCCCACGAATCTTGATCTCCAGCATCCTGAAAGGCACATAAAGAAGTCCACTGATAACCAGCGCGACCTCGAACCCAATATCTCCAGTTGTCTTCGCAATCGGACCTGTATACCAGACCTGCGACATACAAGGCGCCACAACACCGAAACTCGCACCCGCGGCTCCAATAGCTGCAATACCACTTGGCAAAGCCTTAAAATCGTCCCAAATAGCATGATCGTAACTATCGCAATCCATTTTCCTGAAGACCACATGTTCCGTGATAACGACAGAGATGAAAGCCGCAGACCAATAAGCGATGAGGTAGATGAAGTTCTCGAGAGCAGCGAAGAAGGAGCGCGACGCTTGGATGGAGACTGCAATCGAGATGGCTACGACGAGGATGGCATAGACTGGTCGTGGTACCTTCATCAGGACAGGGTGTAGGATCTGAAAGTTGAGAGAGATGGAGTAAAGAGATGCTGCCATGTTTCCAAGACCGGAGAAAGCGATGAGGACGGTCACGAATTGTCCAAAGCGACCACCGGGGTGGAGAATAGCTGCTAGAACTCCTCCGACGGAGTGCGTAGCATAGCCTTCTCCCCACGTGGGATTGTTGGCCACGGCGCCTCCGATGGCAGCACCGAGGATCATGAGCAAGATGGTAGGGATGGAGAGACCAAGGTAAGTGTATAGGAAAATACGTTTCCTGGAATATATCAGTAATTGGTTCTCGTTCCGAAGCGATCAGAAGATAAACTTACGAAGGAGCATCAGGTCGGATGTAAATGGCGAAATCAGAAGCGAGTGCACCCCATGGGATGATGAATCCAGCAACCACGCCAGCAAAAGACACAATAGTCGCCGTTGCGGCTGGCTCAACCTCTGCTTGCTTGAGATTTGAGCCTCCATAACCGGCTGCGATGATGAGAGCGATGAGTGCGGGGATCCAGGAGTACCTCTCGAATTGGTGGAGAAGCTTGTAGCCACAGAAAGAAACGAAAAGGGCAATGATGTTGAGAATCACGATGGATACTTCAACACTGATCGTTCCTGGATTCACAGCTGCGAGCGTTAAACCGCCTAGGACGCCTCCGATGATTACGAAACCGGTGATTGTTGCGAGATTGAGAACGACGAGGACTGCTGCTCCGACAATTCTTGAGGGATGATTAGTTACAGATCTAATTGGGAAACAGGGCAGTGGACACATACCCAAAACTGTAACGCGCTTGAATCAATTGTCTTAATCCAGTTTTTGGACCAAGCATGGAAAGGAATCCGACAACGGCACTGCAAGTCAACGTGAGGAACACAATGATGAGTGATGCATCTCTAAGATTGAGACCAAAAATCAACGTCCCAAGCATACCAGTAACAACTCTACATTCCAGTTAGAATATATAATCAATCAAAACTCGAACTGAAGGAAATCTCACGGTAAACAATTGATACTCATAGTAAACCAGATGGAGAAAACATTGATAAATCGATCATCCGTTCGCTCCTCGATCGGAACGGGTTGAATGCCTCTCTCCTCCACCCCCATAGACAGCATTTTCTTCCACCATGCTGGTTTCCCGTCGAAAGATCTCGATTCGGCGTCGACGATGTCGACGTTCACTGCGCTCGACGAGGGCGTATTCTTCTCGATGTCCTTTGAGTCATTGGCCACCGCCTTCTCAGACTGGATTCCGGACATGTTCATCTTGTGGGCTTTAAAACCACAATAAAACCGAAAAATGAAAAAGAACAATAAAAATCCAGAGTCTTGATATCAAGTCTAGCACATTGACCAAAAAACACGAATGTGTACAGAGTTCTTGTTGAGGGTTGGAAGGTTGAGTGGCGGTTGATTGACTGTATGACTCTCAGGGTCCGACGGGCGGCGCAATAATTTTTTTCTTCGCAGACTCACTCACTCAGCGAAAAACTTTCGGCGAAAGACATCACATCTTTAACAACACTTCCAAGTCACAAGGGCCAAGCAAGTCCATTCTCGTGTGGAAGCCTTCCCAACCAATTCCGATATCGATAATGATAGCACCAAGCAATGTACTGATAATGAGATTATGGGATTTCCAAACGCCTATCAGATACCAAATATTGCATATCTATCAGTTTGATTTGTTTGCTTCGTATTGGCGCTTGGTACTCCAGCTAGATACTGAACAGGAACCCGTGCCGGTGGAGTGGTACAGTAACCCCAGGATTTTTTACATGAAATCCAAAAACGTATGTGGAGCAAGCGAAGATCCGGATTCTGGCAATTGGCGAGATACAGAGGTGGATCCGAATCCTTTCGTTTGCCGGGGGATTATCGAAAGATAAGTAGTTCCTTTCTCCCTATCATGCTGGTGGACTGTGGATTTGCTCTACAATATTGCTGATTGCCGGGAAGGAAACTTTTTGCCGCAAGAGATTGTGAAAGGTGGGGTGGGTAAGGTCACGTGCCAAGGTAAACAAATGATGGGTGGATTAGTTCCCAAGTTTAGTTTATGGTTGCAGTTTTTCGAGGGGAGGTATGCTTTGTAGATTGGTATAGAGTGTTGGGTCTCTACTCGTTCCTGTTTGTAGGTCATTCGCATCCAGACATGGACGAGGAGAAAGGAGAACGCCCCTGCCAGCGAAGCGAGCCCCTCGCTTCTGGTGTCTTGGAAGTAAATAGAAGACCAGAAATAGAGACAATACAGAACGAAGAATTGATTTATAGTATCTATAACTCGAAAGAAAAATGGTTGATTGTTGTTCTGGTTGCTATTGCTGGGCTTTTCAGGTACGCCGGATTCACTCCCGTCAATGTTGTGACTTCTTGCTAATCTACCAGGTAAAGTCCTCTGCCAGCAAACATTTACTTCCCGGCTATTCCAACACTAGCGAACATCTTTCAGAAATCAACTGAACTTTTGAATGTGACTGTTACAGTCTATCTCGTGATGCAAGGAATTTGTAAGTTCCCAAGTCTCTATCATTTGTGTACCCCGCGCTATTCCTGTCAAGAACGTCGCTAAGTGTCACTTCACAGCACCAATGGCATGGGGTCCAGTATCAGATCAATTTGGAAGGAGACCAACATTTTTGATCTGCCTCTTGATTCTGATCCTATCCTGTATTGGACTTGCACTTACGCCGACAAATACTTTTTGGCTGCTGTTACTTCTCAGATGTGTGCAGGCTGCTGGTTGCGCAAGTACAATCGCTTTAGGTATCATATTCACTTTAAATATTTTAAGTGTTTTCTAATAGCTTTCTAGGCGCCGGTGTCATTGGCGATGTGTTCGAAAGAGCAGAGAGAGGATCATACTTTGCGATGTTTAATCTTGGCCCAATGGTGCGTCAACCCCAACTATGAGTTTTAATTCAGATTGAGACTAACTAATGGTTTGCCCAAGCTGGCGCCTTGCATAGGTCCTGCTATTGGAGGTGCACTTTCAGAGCACCTTGGGTGGAGGTGTGTTAAAACACCATTCTGATTTTGAAGGAAAACCTAACACCACGTCCATAGGTCAATCTTCTGGTTTCTCACCATCTTTGCTGCTGCATGTTTTCTCCTAATTCTCTTGTGCGCAAATATATTTTCAAACTTATTCATAAAAAGGAGAAGACTAAAACTTGACTTTAGGTTTCTCCCGGAAACTCTTCGTGCGATCGTTGGCAATGGCAGCCAGTGCCCCGCAAACCATCGCCTAGTGTACCGCCCACTGATCCCCTACATTGGCAACATTCACTCAAAATCGACGCAAACGGTAAATAAATTAAGGGAAAGTTCGCAAAGAAAGCCTAAGTTTGTCAATCCTTTTGTTCTGTTTCTGTACCCAGATGTCATTGTCACACTGTCGTTCACCGGTATCGTCTACGCTGTCAACTACACAATCACAGCCAGCATGGCATCAGCTTTCCACGTTACCTACCCAAAACTATCCGAAACAAGTCTTGGCTTATGTTATCTCAGTACTGGAGGTGGAATGCTGGTTGGAAGCACTGTTACTGGCAAGTTACTTGACAGAGACTATCGCGTTCTGAAAACCAAATGGGACAACAGCAATGTTGAAAAGGCAGATCCCGAAGAGCAGAAGGAAGATTTTCCAATTGAAATTGCGAGGTTAAGAACTATGCCTCTGCATTTACTGCTCTTTGTGGCTTGCTGTTTTGCGTGGGGTTGGTGTTTGGAAAGGAAGGTGTCGATCGTTGCGCCTTTGATTTTTCAAGTCATCTGTAAGTCGAATTTGGCAGCCTACCTTTTCCATTGAACTGTGAAATAACAAGATTCGCTACCTAGTGGGATATACATCCATTGCTGTTCTCAACACAACCATGACATTGATGATTGACATTCTGCCGTCCAAGGGATCTTCCATCACTGCTTGTGTAAGTTATGAGTCCAACTCGAGTCGTTCAAATGATGGATAGAGCTGATTGTTATTATTTAGACGAATCTTGTGAGATGCTCACTTGGGGCAATCCTAGTTTCGGTCATCGATCGGATTACAACTGTGATGGGCTACGGCTGGGCTTATATACTTCTTGGCGGTCTTTGTCTCTGTTTACTGCCGCTCATGTTTTGGGAAATGAGGATTGGACCCAGAATTCGGCTCAAGCGGCAGAGAAGGGAGGAGGAGGCAGAACTGGGAATGCCTTCCTAGACAGTTGATGGAAAGAGACAAACAGAGAAAAGCGTGGAGATTTTACAGAAGTGATTCAAGCATCTGTAACGGGTAGAGAAAGTTTTCATTTTGACGGAAAGTGAAGGGAATGTAATTATTCCAACCATTAAGCAAAGAGGACTTCGTTTACAGTAACCCACTCTATCGTAGAAAAAATTAATTTTATTATTGCCATCCAGCCTTAATCTTCTCCAGAGCCTCCTCCTCCTCCACAACATCAGCATATTTTGCATTCAAGTCAAACAGATTACTGCCATGAATCTGCGGCGTCCTGTCACCACAAGCCGACCCAACGACCTTATTTGAACGTCAGTCTTATCGAATCCATAACCAGCATTCAAATCTTCGTCCAAAATAAAAAGACCAGAAGGGAAATTCACGAACCATAGGTCTAAATCCAGATTGCATCGCATCCAGCGTCGTCGCCCTCACACAACCACTCGTACTAACCCCGCAAATCACCAAAGTATCCACACCCATCACACTCAACTCACTCGCCAACGTTGTTCCAAAAAATGCGGACGCATATTTCTTCACTATAACAGTCTCACCGTCCCTCGGTTCCAACCCCTCCATAAAAGCGTCCAAACCCCTCTCATCACCCTTTTGCCATACAGTCAAAACTTTCGCTTTGAGGTAAAACAGACCGGCGTCAGCCATTTCGGGGTGAGTGTAGGATACTGTGGACCAGATAACGGGGATTTTGGATTCGCGTGCTGTGTTTAGGAGACGACGCATTGAGTCTGGTGAGGCGGCCGCTGCGGGATTGACGGAGAGATCGAGGGGGGAGCCGGGGGTCCAGTAGGCGGTACAAACATCGATTATGAGAAGGGCCGGGTGTTTACCCCAGCCCATTTTATTGGCGAAGCCAGAGGTGGCATATGATGTGGCTTCTGGGTGGTTTGCGTGAGTGAGAGCTGCTGGGGGTTGTGGTGCTGACATTATGAGGCCAGGCGCTTTGTGAATTTGGTAAAATGGAAGATGTGCTTTTGAATAATGGGGACGGCTGATTGGTGGTTAGATTAGTGTTTGTACTGTCTATGATGTCTTGCAATGAAGGTATTGATTTAAAGAAGAAATATTTGTGTATGCCTCCGATTGTTCGGTTATCGGTTCCGGCAGTCTACTGATCGGCCGGCAAAATGGTAACACTTTCCGATGGGGATAAGAATTACATACAGCAGTTTTGATGGACGGTCAAATTGATACTCAAAACTACAGCAATTGAATTTTGTCCTTTGCTGCCTAAGATCCATCACCTGTCTTTTGGACTTCAGGGCAGTCATCAGGACAGCCGAGAATACGGGAATATGGGAACAAATAATCTTATATTGAAACATACTTTATCCAAATATTTTGATGACAAGTCTGTTCGGATTAAGATTTGGTCTACTGTAGAGCGATAGCTATAAGATGTCTTTGATCATGAAAACAACGCCTTCACTCCCATTCTCCCCGTTCACGAAACAATCTGTCATTCTGACAAGGGTCTTTCCGCCTCTTCCTTTTCTCTACCCACGTCCGATTGGGAGTCCTCAATAACAATTGGTATAATCTCGGCTATACCTTCACTGATGGCGTCCTCGTGTGGTACAGCGACCAGCTCAGGAGAAGAATCCGGAGTTGCCAATGCAATCTTGTCATTTGCGGCAGAGACGCCCAAAGTTGGTAGACCTGCAGCTCTCAAGTCCTCATTTATTTCATCTAGATGATCTAAGAAATGACCCTGGACATCTTCCCATTGGTCAGGCGGTGACACTGGATACAGTCAGTGTGTTGTTCATGGCGAAATCAGAAGTCTTACAGTGCATTGCTCCCGATCGCTCAAGTGCGTATTCTGTCAGTGAAAACTGCACACCAATGTGAAACATGAACGCTGATTCCAGGTAAATTAGCTGATCTATCTTCTCCTTAGGAATTGGTGCTTGTACCTAATGTGTTTTCGCACACCCGTGTGCAACTCAGGTCTGCAGTCGAAGCTGCCTTGAATGTGTCATACGTTTCTACTCCAAAGTTAGTCTTGAAAACTCAGAAACAAAACTCAATCTCCGAAAGCCTACCTCCATGAGGCATGAAGCTTGCCTCGTAACTCAATCCGCCCGGCTCGAGAACATGACTGCTTCCTCCATACTGGCCATAAATGAGACCCATAACTTCCGACGCCATATTGCGATGGTAGTACTACAAAATAGGATAAATAAAACAAACTTCTTGCGCATGAATAAACTTACAGGAGGTCTGAATGTATTCGAAGTAACACACCACTTTGGAGTAAAAGCCAGGAATTCCGCGATCGAAATACCTGGGATTTTCGACTTGGCGAGTAAAATGCAGGAGATTGTAGGATCGGCTTGATCTTTGTCCAGTGTTCCATACGTGACGAACTTCTCAATCGCGTACTTGTAAGGAGCGTATGTTCCATGCCAAGCCACAACATCGAAGGGAGTGTGGTTTTGCTTGCAGGTGTACAGTTTTCCAGTCATTTTGTACGTTACTTAAAGGATTAGAGATCTAAATGGCAAAAGAGGGTACAGAAACTTACTTTCCCATGAAGAACTATCAATGTCGAAAGATGCGACTGGGATTTCAAAATCGCGGGGTAGGGCCATGCCATTTGAACCCACTGGACCAAGCTCGGGAAGCTCGTAATGACTTCCAAATATTTCTTGGATGTCTGATAGAAGTTAGCGATAGCCTCAAACAATATTTCCGCGACTTTTAAATTACTCACATCCTCGAGATGGTCCATCTGGTAGAGAAACTTTGAACCGAATTCCTCCCTGAATTACCACAAGCTCTCCAGGTCGAACCATCATTCTGTCGGGCGTTAACATAGCTCCCTCAAATTAAAAGAACTTCGCAACATTATTACCTTCCATACTCAGTCTGAATATCCAGACGACCTTGCTGGGGCAGAATCAACATATCACCATCGTTGTTGCAAAACGCGCGATTGCCCATCGATTTGTTGGCAAGGTAAACATGGACTGCAATTCCCTCTCTCAAGGTAGGGTCACCTTGTCCACCGATTGTCTTCAATCCGTCCACAAAGTCTACTCCTTCATTTGATGCAGGAATTGGGAAAGGATCCCAGGCTACTTGAGTTGGGATAAATTGAACTTTTGGATTTGAGAGAGAGAAATTTGCTTCGACCTGAGAGAATTCAGAAATTTGTAGCTGAAATGATAATAGTAACTTACTTCATTCTTAACTGAGGACTTTTCAATACTTTTGATGGCTACAGATGGCCGTATTCGATAGAACCATCTGGACTGTGTTAGAAAACAGACAGCTTGAGCGAAAAGTTGAGGGCTTACGCATGTTGTAATGTTGCTCTACTTGAAATGAAGGGAGAACCATTTAACTATCTCAATTAGCAAAAGACTTCATAGAGATTGCGTTTTTTCTCACCTGCTCTGAATAGAGATCATACTTGCACTTTTGAGGTGTATTCTGACCTCGAGGAAGTGTTCCAGGTCTTGGTACGAATCAGCTGACTACCACCTCAATTGTTTGTCTCTACAACTTGACTTACATTGCCTCGGTTGCAAAGCGATTGCCAAAGCCCACTTGGTAAGTGTATGGATCTTCTGGCGTTAGGGTTGTTGAAAAAGCTGTTCGAGCGCTAGCTCCAAAAGTTGGCCCGTCCATCACGGATTGAGTTGAATGTTGACCAGAAATTACAACAAATAAAGTGACCAAAATAGCGAGAAGACCTCGGGTTTGGAAAATCAAGTAATGCTCGTTTTATTATCAAAGCAATGAAGTTCTTGCCACAGTTGAGAGGTGATTGATCGGCTGTTTGTTGTGCATGATTCACCAAGCTTGCAATGCGTTGCCAAATTGCCATGCCGTGTAGCTATCTTTTGTCATTTTCGGAAGTTATTGTCCCACAACCTTCTAGTTCCGGAGTCTCATTATCGTCCACTAGGATTTGGATCCTTCGGGGTTGGTAAAATCAAGCTGTTTTGCTGGCGGCGAGGTTGTGGCACTTTGAAGCATCAACAAGGGTGGGGTCTCCGGGTCCACCAAGATAAGTGTTCTGAACATGACATCTTCAAGTTGCCGGCCGGCAATTTTGGAACCTGAACCAACTTCCAATGAATAATCTACATTCTCTATTACCAACATAATGATTATTTAGGTGAAAGGAGAGAGTCTGAGAGTCTAAGATATCCCATTTCGGCTCCTAGACACATCCCAGAGACCACCAAGATATCACGTGGATCAGACCCAGGAATGGCGCTCTCAGGTCTTGAGACTTTGGTCGCAATTCTTGCGATGATAATTTTATGGAAAATTCCATCATTGTACTTATCAAGAAAGAAGAATCCATACCCTCTACCGCCAGGTCCAACTGGGGAACCGATTCTTGGTCATCTTCGTGTTGTGCCAACTGATAAACCCGAGATCGCATACGCGAATTGGTCGAAAGAATATAGTAAGTGTTTCTGCAGGAAATGTTGAGATGTGCGGAAACTAAGAGACTTGTAGATTCCGATGTTCTTTACTTTAACATTCTCGGCCAGCCGGTCGTGGTGTTGAACAGTGTTGAAGCAGCTGTTGATTTGCTCGACAAAAGGGGAGGTAATTATTGTGATCGCCCACGTTTTGTGTTATTTGAGGTGTAAGAATCAATAAAATCGTTAAGTCGTTCTTAATTGATATGAAGTTAATAATATCCAGAATGGGCTGGGGAATGACGTTGACGTTCTTGCCATGGGGTCCACGATTCCAAATGCATCGAAAGCTCATCCAGGGTTCTTTCACAAAGCCAAATTGTGTTCAATATCAAGACCTGCAGGAAAGAGAGACCCATCAATTAGTGGCTGGTATTATGAGAAAGCCGGAAGATTGGGAGCGACAGATGAGGCGGTAAGTTTGATTGTTCCGAACCGACAGGCGAGAGACTGACAGTTACTAGTTTCGCGACAGCGATTGTTCTTGGAATCGGGTTTGGCGTCACAATTGACAACGATAATGATCCATATATTCAAATGGCCATTGATGCATCCTATGCTCTAGGCCATGGGGGTGCTCCAGCTGGAACGCTTGTTGACTTTTTCCCATTCAGTATTTCTTTCCACCCAGCTACTTGTCTCGCCACAGCTAAATAGTTTATGTAGTAAAGCATTTCCCCAGTTGGCTGGCAAGATCACAATCACTCAAGTTTGCACGTGATTGGAAATGGGCTATTCAGCAAATTCATGAAGCTCCATTTGCTGCGGTTGTGAAAGAAATCGTAAGTGATTCTGTGCAAGAAAACTGAATGAAGTTGACGTTTTGCTTAGGAAACAGGAACCGCCCAGCCATCTTTTATTCACACACTATTAGAGGGAAACTCTCTCAAAATGGCAAATGGAGAACCGATTCTTTTTGACTCGGATGACATCAAAGGTGCAGCAGGTGCAATTTATGCTGCTGGACAAGATACTGTGGGCATTCTATACATCTTGTGCAATGTGATAAACTGACACTTCGACTTTGCAGACCTGGTCAACACTTGTGGTTTTCATACTAAATATGGTCCTTCATCCAGAGATTCAGAAAAAAGCTCAAGCTGAGATTGATTCTGTCGTTGGTCATGATCGTCTACCCGATTTCAATGATCGTGCTTCATTACCGTACATTGATCGCATCGTACAAGAGACTTTGAGGTAACACCCTCTAACGAAGTGTGGTGTTTTAGTTACTGATCAATTCAGATGGGGTCCAGTCTCACCCGTTGGTGTCCCGCACAAATCTTTAGAAGACGATGTTTACAATGGGATGTTCATTCCCAAAGGGTACGCACCTTTCATCCGAGCGTAAGCTTTCACGACTAACTTGGCTGCAGTTCTTTTATATATGCAAATGCTCTCGCCATGACACACAATGAGAAAACGTATCAAGATCCCGATGAATTCAACCCAGACCGCTTCATTCCTCAATCGGAAGGCGGGGCAGGAGAGCCATTTCCGATCGGACAGTTTGGTTTCGGCCGAAGGTGAGAAAACTCTATTTTCTCGCAATTTTGTGGAATATGTACTGAAAGTGATCACATGTAGAATATGTCCTGGTCGTCACTTAGGTGCTATTTTTTTTTTTTTTTTTTTTT